>CAKNXH010057817.1:4643-30408 GCA_932178445.1 Andricus quercusramuli
TCAAAACCTATGGCTGTAAATTAGGGTGGCTCAAAAATGTATGGCAAAAATTTTTTTCATGCTAGAGGGTAACGACCTCCCCCCATTTTGTTCCAAATCCGAAAAAAGAAAATCCCTAATTTTTGTTTTTCCGTTTTTTTTTTAATTTCAACTGCTGCCGGTTTTGATTTGAAGTTTTCCATGTAAAATGTATGGGGAAACCCCACTTTTTCCAGTTTTTGAAATAATTTTTTAGGGTGTGAAAAAATTGAACGGGAAAGTATGGAGGCTTGTAGAGAATTATCCAACGAAGAATTTCATGTATCGGACATATGGGTTTGACACCCCTAACACAACCTCACGAGTCCCTGAAAACTACCCCTAAAACCAAAAATATCAATTCTCCATAAAAACGACCTTTTGGGCACTGTATTTTTCGTCTTTTTTTTCCTAAAATTATTTATATTGGTCTAGTTGAATATTTATTAACATTGCTGAATTACTTTTGAATTATTTAAGCAAATAGAATTTCTTTGAATAATTTTTTTTAGAAAATCCGTATTTTTTTCCTAAAAATCATTACTATTGGTCTACTGGAATATGTATTCACAATAATTTATTAATTTTCAAATATTCAAACAAATAGAATTTGTTTGATAATTTTGCATCGAAAATTAGTTTTTTTCCTGAAAATTATTACTATTAGTCTAGTGTAATATGTATTAACAATTATTTATTAATTTTCAAATATTTAAACAAATTGAATTTGTTTAATATTTTTTTTCTCGAAAATTCGTTTTCTTTCCCTAAAAATTATTACTACTGATCTAGTGGAATATTCATTACCAATAATTCATTAATTTCCAATTATTTAAACAATTGGAATTTGTGTTAATAAATTGTTTTTCAAATTTTTTTCTTTATGAAAATCATTGTCGTTGGTCTAGTGCAACATTTAACAACATTGAATTATTAATTTTTGAATATTTATACAAATTCCATTTGTCTGAAAAATGTTTTTTCCACAAATTCGTTGAACTGGCAGTTTATTATCGTTATTCATTTTTTCATAGAATTAGAAAATATTTTTCAATAAATTTATGTTATTAAAGATAATAAACTGCCAGATTGACGAATTCTTATACAAAAAATCCTTATTTCTGAAAAAAAACAAATGTTTAAGAAAAATTAAGTAAACAAATGGAATTTGTTTGAAACCTTGCAAATCAATTAAAAAATGTTTATAAACATTCCACTGAATAATAAACTTCAATACAAAAATTTCAAAAGAAAATTATTCGAACAAATTCCATTTGTTTAAATTATTGGAAATTAATGAATTATTCTTAATAAATATTCCACGAGAGCAATAGTAATAATTTTTAGGGGAAAAAAACGAATTATCGAAAAAAAAAATTAAACAAATTTCATTTGTTTAAATAATTGAAAATTAATTAAGCAATGTTAATGAATATTCCACTAGACCAATATAAATATAATCGTTTTTATGAAGAATTGATATTTGTGGTTTTAAGGGTAGTTTTCAGGGACTCGTAGGGGTGTGTTAGAGGTGTCAAACCCTTATGTCCGATACATGAAATTCTTCGTTGGATAATTCTTTACAAGCCTCCATACTTTCCCGTTACATTTTTTCAAATCCTGAAAAATTATTTCAAAAAGTGTAAAAAGTGGTTTTTTCCATGCATTTTACATAGGAAACTTCAAATAACAACCGGCAGCAGTTAGAATCGAAAAATGGGTGGGATCGTTGCCCTCTAGCATGAAGAAAAAATTTGAATATTTACTGAATTGAAAAAAACAGGGGTTTTATTTGATTAACGTTATATGATTATATTGAAAAACATACATACTTCATATCTGCTATTAAATTTTGTCTACACCGTTTTATATTTCAAAGAGAGTGTATACTCTATAACCTAATTATCCAGCCCGTGTGTGCCAATGAGAATATATTATCGTACGAAAACGAGCGCGAAGCGCGAGAGCGTACCCGCCCGCCCTAGGCACGCTACGACTAGCGCGCAGCGCGTAATGAGAATGTGCCCGCACAAAGGGCATATTTGTTATAAATAAAATTGTCGAATATTGAATGCTTTCATTTTTTATTTTTGATCCCTTTATGTCGAATTATATTAATCGTATAGCCAATTTTACAGGCAATTGGCCTGGTTGATTACCATGACCATGACCATGGTCGATTACCGTACGCATCATCATTTCTGCTGTGACAAAGGGATTGGGCAGAAAAACAAGGACAACAACAGTGAACTAGATTTCACCCCATACCCCTGATCAGTGAACGGATTAAATTTTTTTTTTCAAAAAGCAATTTTCGATTTCGATTTTTGGGAGGAAATTCACGCACGAAGTTATGTAAGTACACGTATACTTAACAATTATTTTAAAATTCAATAATTTTGTATACCAAAACATCAAGATGCATTCCGGGTGGCAGCTAGGCCGTAAAACCGGGGATTTTTTCCGACCCGAAAAACCTAGAAATTACAGTGAATTTAGTTTTTTGACCGGGAAATCCGGAATTTTACAAGTTTTTCGAAGAAAAGTCTGTCCAGGTTCAATATTATTATTATTATTTTTCAAAATAATTATTTGAATTGTTATCTTCTTTAATTATGATACAGTTCAGTTTACAATGCTTTCTAATTCCAAAATTCAGTGAAAACTTCAATAGTTGAAAATTCAAAATATTTGGAGTAGAAATTTTTGAATGCAAAACATTTTTGTATTTCCTACCCTTTTTAGAAAATCTTGCATTGTTTAAAATTCTTCTTTTTTGGAAATTTTGGAAATCTCTAAAAATTTTCTCATCTGAACTTTTTATTTGAAATGTGACAAAATTTACAAATTTTTTAAATTAGACTGTGGTTACTTGTGCCGAAATTTTAGTACGAACAGTCGAACTTTGTCGGCACATACACCTCGTTGAAATTATCTAAAACCATTTAGAATATACAATTAATTTTAAATCTTTTCAAAACTTAAAATGACTCGAATGTGTTTGTACAAATAATAAGCAGGATTTTCCAAAAAGTGTAGGAAAAATTCGATTAATTTTTAAAAATATCTAGATTGCTAAAAAGTGTTTGGGAAAATAAGATTTTGAAATGAAATTTTGAAGCCTCTCAAGAATGTTTAAAGTATTTAAACTGAAAATAATTTAACTTCTAATTTGAAAAGTGTTCATATAAAACAAAATTTAATTTTTCAATTTCTAATGTTCCTAGTTTAAAATTCCTTAAAGTAATATAATTTTCAAAGTTTATTGATTGATTATTTAATTCAGAACAATGGATATAATAACGTGGATTTTTATTTGCAGAACTGAACTTTTATATGTGTAAATTATGGAACATTTGAATATAACCGGGAAATTGCCGGGATTTTTTTCTTCAATTAAAACAGCCTTCATGGAATTACAATTAACAAAAATTATATATGATTCAAAATGTAAATAAACAAACGTTTTTACACTTTTTACAGGTTAGAAAGTCAGCAATACAAAATGTTGTTCATTTGAACGTTCAGAACTGCAAGCGCATCTGTTTTCGTAGCAAATTCACTTCTTATTCAAAACTCATATTTTGACGTTGAGAAGTCAAATTAAAATCTTTTTTGGTTGAAAATTGAACTTTTCTGGTAGAAAACTTACTTTTATTTGAGCATTATGTTTTGACGTTACAAACTCAAGTTAAATTTTAGTTATTTTGAAACTGGAGTTAAAAGTTCGATTTTAAATTTGAATATAAAACTGTGGCGAAGATATTGTTTCCCAGCCATTCTGCCACTCCATTATCTATCAGTTATTCTGAAAGCGGAGTTCAAAATTCGAGCCATTCCACAACAGCATGTAAGAAGAAAACTCAATCAAAGTCTCAATAGAGATTAAATTAGTTAATAAACTTCTTAGCACGTCGTCACGTGTCCACAGATCGCCAAAATTTGTCAGGAATTTGCACCAGGGAGTCAAATAAAATTAACACCAGATAATTATGTAGTAACAATGCGAACACATATTTTAAAACTGACGATAAATCGAACAAGTCATCGTACACCAAATTTCTCGTCACGCCACACCTTCTCCGTGAACGCCTGCCGGCGAACCTCGCCATTTCTCTCTTACCCACCTGACTCATATCCTGTACCGTCACAACATAAGTCATTGACTCACTATTTTAATTTAATCGTAAAATAAAAGCTAACAGATCCAGCCATCCGACCTTTGATTGTCCTCAATCTAATCTAATGTCATTAAGCAATCTCATGTAAACTTTTTATTACAAACTGTTTCATTCACCTTGAACCTAACGCTGGCGTTTGTCCCTTTATTTAATACTATAGTTCATAATCTTTCAGATATCTTGGTGGTCGTCTAATCCGTTTTATGGGCTCTCGTTGATTTTCTTGCGGCCCCGTGGATGTCTTCTCTTGAGCACTAACTATTTCTTCATCTGCATAAACTGATTCATTGTCCTCTTGCGAACCTTGTGCAAGATCTTTTTGATCCTGATTGCTGACATCCTCTTGCTTCACGCTATCTCCCTCTTCACTCTCATGCTCGTCGTCAGAGTCTCCTTTCCCAGGTCGCCAAGGTTTCATTTGAGATGCATGAGCCGTAGCTGCATAGGTTCTTCCAGCTTGAGTATGCTTGAGTTGCACGATTTTATACGTATCGTGTCCCAATGACTCGATCACCATCATTGGGTCTCTAAATCTGGGTTGAAGCTTCGTTGTATCTCCAGTACTTTCGACTGCTCGATTTACCACCAAAACTTCTCCAGGCTGGTATTCTTCATAATTACAACGTTTTTTATCCTCACGTTCTTTCATCTTCAGCTGCTCGGCTTCAATTTTGGATCGAACTTGGTTCTGAATCTGCTCCACTGTCTCAAATTCATCCGTCACGATCTCCGCCCCAAGATTACTGAGTCGTCCTTCATCGTATCGCGGTTGATACCCATGTAATGCTTTAAATGGGCTGCACCCAGTGGTCTTTGATCGGACCAGATTGAGATGGCGTTCAACATCAGACATTCGTTCGTCCCAACGATCTTCTTGTCCTTGAACAAATGTTGATTGTAACATTGGCACCAGAACTCGGTTGACACGTTCGACCATCCCGTTCGCATGAGGATGTCTAGGTGAATTTAAAGTGTGTGTCACACTATACTTGTTGCAGAAGTCCTCGAAAACCTTAGCCGTGAAGGTAGTTCCACGATTTGATATTAGCCTTTTCGGAACACCCCATTGTCAGAATATTTGTTCCATAGCCCTTGCTGCTCCTTGCGCCGTCGTATCCTTTGCAGGTTTCAAGATGGTATACCGAGTGAAATTAGCGATAACTACTAATAAATGCGATCTCCCTCGTCGACTCTTAATGAAGGGCCCCAAATGATCCACATTTATTACTTCAGAGAGCCTTTTACCGGGTGGAATTGGGTGAAACTTACCAGGTTTCTTCCCTGCTGGACATTTAGTTAAAACACAATCAGGGCACATGGAAATATGTCTACGTAAATACCTCTTCATCCTAGGAAACCAGTAATACCTCTTGATCTCGGCCACTGTTCTGTCTACGGCGAAGTGTCCTCGGAGATCATGGTATCTGACTACAATCGATTTACGCATATGCTTCGGCACCACAATTCGCCATCGTTCCGTCTTTGTTGTTTCAGGTTCTCCAGTAGGTGTTTTCCTTCGTCGAGTTTTACATTCCACATCACGCTCTCTTCGGTAGATCAGTTGCTGTTCCATCTTAAATCCGTCGACTCGTTCTTTCTTCTCTTTTGTCCTATCCGCATCCTCCTTCTCCAGTATCCTGGCCAATTGAGTGAGATCCGGATCGGACCTTTGCATCGCTAACCCGTACTCTTCCTCAGTTATCGCGATGAACACCATTCGCTGATCCAAAACTTCTGTCCATGTGTGAATTGGATCTCCAACCGAAGCTCGGCTGAGCGCATCTGCATGTGCCATTTTCATTCCAGGTCTATGTCTCACAGTGAAGACATATTCCTGAATTAATTCCGACCATCTTAAAATTTGAGGATTCTTCGTGGCGTTGGCATTCATATAGACTAATGCCTGGAAAACCGTTACAACTGTGAACTCAATGTCCACTAAAAATGGTCGTAACCGGTCAATGGCCCACACTATGGCCATCAACTCCAATTTCGTTGAGTGGTACATCTTCTCGACGGGCGTGGTTTGTTTGCTTATCGCGTACACTATATGAAACAAATTATCTGCTCCCTTCTGCATTAGAATACCGCTAAGACCACTCGCGCTTGCATCAGTGTCCAAATCAGTAATAGAAACAGGATTGTAAAGTGCCAGCACAGAATCCTCAAGCAGGTTTCTCTTCAGATCCTCGAATGCTTGCTTCTCTTTCTCCGCCCACTGAAAAGGAACTTCCGCCTTAGTCAAGCGCGTCAATGGTTCGTTTTTTACCGCAAAGCCAGGAACAAACCGTCGAAAGAATCCGGCAAGTCCAACGAATCTTCGCACATCGTGAACACTTCGTGGTTCTGGGAAATCACGTATTGCGTCCGGCTTTTGCAGACCAGGGCGTATTCCATCTGAAGAAATTCGATAACCGAGATAAAATACCTCCAGTGCGCCGAATAAGCATTTAGCAGGATTCAACGTGAGTCCCGCCTCCTCCAGTACCTCAAGAATTTTGTGTAGTCGCTCCATCAAGTCTTCGAAATTCCTTGCGGAGATGATAATATCATCTACATACGCCAAGGACACCTTATTTTTCAGCCCTCCCAAGGCCTTGTTCATTAATCGACCGAATTCGTATGGTGAGTTCATCAGGCCAAACATCATCCTACTTAGCTCGCCAGTGTCATCCGGTGTGACAAACGCTGTTTTCTCCCGATCTTCTGGTGCTAGAGGGACTTGCAGGTATCCATGTGCAAGATGCAAGGTCGCGTATATCTTGCTCCCAGCTAGGTACCATAATTGTTCATCCACGTCAGGTAAAGGAAAACTTTGCTTAATGGTTTGAGCATTCAATGCTCGAAAATCGATCACCATCAGCTTCTCTCCATTCTTTTTCTTTACCAGCATGGCTGGACTAGCATAGGGTGACTTCATGTCCGACGCGATCCCTGCGCTCTTCCACTCTTTGACGATTCTTTGCATCTCCAACCTTTCAGCACCCGAAGCTCGTATCGGCGGACATCGGACAGGTGTGACCCCTTTCTTTTCCCGTATATCCATTTGAGTGAGAGTCGTACAGCCAAGTTCCTCCAGATCAATTGAGAATGCTCTCCTGTGCTTGTTCGCCAGTTCCACTACTCGCTGACGCTCAGTCTTCGACAGCTGTGTTCCAAACTTTAGGTGTTCCTCTTTAAGAGGTTCACGTCGAGGTTCCAGCAGTCGAGGTTGTTCAATGCTCTCGATGTCATTGAGCAAACGATCTCCAGCCTTTACAATTTCCACTTTCTCTCCATAATTGGCGACCAATATCTCCACTGGTCCTGAAGATGATCTGACATCAACAAAATGAGCTGTCTTTGGAGCTATGCTCTGAGTCACCATGACCGCGGCTCCATTTTTCGGCGAATCATTGACTGCTTCAATTATTAATTCCTTTACCAGACATGTGGCCCTCCAGAACCATATCTGTCCCTCCTCCGAGGTACTCCTTATCCCTGGTTGGTTCAAGCACCTTTGACCCACCATGAGAGGCATAGGAACCACTCCATCCGGAACCACCAAGGTTGAAATCATATCTCCCACCACTCCGTCGATTTGCAGGATAAGATCGACTATCCCAATGATTTTCTGAAGTCCATCAACTCCCCACAGCATATCATCCTCTTTGCTAGGTTTTCGGATGGAAAAGCCACACTCCTTAGCTACTGTATCTCGGATTATACAGTCGAGACTGCCGTTGTCGACATATCCAGTCATCAAGTACTTCTGGTTAACGATCACATCTTTTAAAGTAAGCCTAGTGTTTACCACGTCCATTGTTCTCGTTTCTTTCTTCTCATCGGTCACCTTTATATTCTCAGGACACATTTTACTGATATGTCCCGGCTTTTTGCACTTGTAGCACAATAATTTATTTTTTTCACATGGACAATCTCTTGATAGATCACCTAAGTCACCACAGTTGAAACACTTCTCCTCTCCTTTGCTCGTAGACCCTGACTTCTTTCCAGTACTTGGCTTCTTCTCAGATTGACTCGATTTTCCGGATTCTGCTCCACGTGGCTTCTCAGGTTTTTCTTCATGCTTTCCTTTAGGTTGTCTCCTGACAGTATTACTCCCTTCTAAGTCAGTGAGGGCATCCAAAAATTCGTCCTCTGAAACGTGTCTACGTGCACTTAATTGTAAATACAAATCCCTAGACCACAGACCGGACAGGATTTGCTTTTTTGTCTCCATAAAGTCTAACTTCAAATTTCTGCATAGATACATTTTATCTACCACGTATATCATGGTATCTTCATGTCGTTGCTGTTTTCTGTCGGACAGCATCCTCCAAATTTCTGAAGTCGAATGGTCACGAATAAAAATTCTTTGGAATCTTCTTTTGAAATCGTCCCACGACTCAATTAGGTGACATTCGGCCGACCACCACTCACGAGCCGTGTCCGATAGACCTGTAATTGCTGCCTTCAGGATTGTCGGTGATTCCCATTTAAATAATTTCGCCATATCTTCAATGTCCTCAAGCCAAATCTCTGTCGCTCGTGGGTTTCCCTTTCCATTAAATTCCTCAACTTTGGAAACGGTCGGTTGTATAAAACGATGTTCACCCTCCGACTCCGATTTCGGCGACTCCGCAGTAGCACCCACTAAAGCCTTTAGTGGTGCAGGATTCTCCAACAGTAATTTCGGACTGTCAATCGTTAGTTGAGCCAGAAGGTCATTGACCGTTTTCCACGAAACGCCGCATCCTTCCGCCCTGGCTCGGTCATCCTGACGGAATTCATTCGCGTGAAATTGACGGTATCCTCTGTCTCCGTTCTCCAAAAAATTGTTACATACGCTGGGTCGATCGCTAGGATCACTTTGATTTTCATTGAACGTTGGTTATTCACGACTTCGAAATTCGGAATAATCGCGTGTGTTTGCATTCGGATCCATATCGTCATAATAATACATTTTTTTACGTACCCCCTCCATTTCCGCATACACGATACCAGTTTCCCGATTTTCGTTCGGCATCACACCGCCTGTCATTCGGCGATCCTCGTGACGCATGTGCGGATACGGCGTCGATTGGCCGCGAAACCTGTTCGGAGACAGATATTGATTATGATTTACACGCCCCTCCACCGCCACATTTTGTTTCGACTCGCGATTAGTTGGATATCGTAGTACATTGTACGATCCTGGTTCGCTAGCCTCTCCGGTTCATGAACGTGTTTCGAAGTATAAATGATTCGCAGTCTGATATTGACTTCGATCAGCTGGCGATCCACGTTCCACATTATCAAAACCTGCCAGCCAGTTACTAGGCTCGCGCTCGAATTGTTCCCAATCACTAGCAGGCACCGACATATATTGCGTTCTGAACATTTTATCGTTCAATGAAAAGCTATGATTGCATGGTTCACGACCTTGATTTGGATCAAAAATATTTGCGCCGTGTTGTGACCTGAGTCCTTGACTTCGCGGCGCATATTCGAATCGAACACTGTTTCGAGCGCCCCCTCCTTACGTACCTTGAAATGTCCTGAAACGCTTTATTCATTTTTAGGTTATTGTCACCGTCATGAAGAATCAAAGCCGAAGCCACAGACGCCACACCTGAACTCTTCCTAGGCCTCCAAATCACCCGAATCTCCAGTTCACCATACACCGTTTGCTCTTTTAACAATTTATACCACAAGTCACGTCCTACTGTAAGTTGGGAAAACATCCCACTTCTGATTGTAAGAAGGAAACTCAATCAAAGTCTCAATAGAGATTAAATTAGTTAATAAACTTCTTAGCACGTCGCCACGTGTCCACAGATCGTTAAAACTTGTCAGGAATTTGCACCAGAGAGTCAAATAAAATTAAGACCCGATAATTATGTAGTAACAATGCGAACATATATTTTAAAACTGACGATAAATCGAACAAGTCGTCTTACACCAAATTTCTCGTCACGCCACACCTTCTCCGTGAACGCCCGCCAGCGAACCTCGCCATTTCTCCCTTACCCACCTGACTCATTTCCTGTACCGTCACTACTTGAGTCATTGATTCACTATTTTAATTTAATCGTAAAATAAAAGCTAACAAGCATTACTGTGTTTACAGTCTTCCTCTTTTTTTCTTAGCTTACCCTTTATCTTGAAATAACCCGTTTCCCCCTATTATCAAAAAACTTCCCATTTTTCCTCGTTTCTCTTTAAATATATGATATTTCAAAATGCAATATTTAAATTGCGCAGAAAATTCTTTGAAATAAGTAAGTTTACCCATTATTGAATAATAATTAAAGCAATTATAGCACTGACATGAATTATTCATGAATAAATAAGGTACACGTTTGAAGCGCTGAATCATAAAAAAAACAATCTTAAAAAAAAGTTTAAGCTGAAACATTTTCAAGCATGTTGAAAATGTGAAAGCTGGAGACAAATGTTGTTATCCAATATAAAATGGGAATAGTTACAAAATATATAGTACTTTTTAAATAAGTATTAGAAGATGAGCACGTTTTACTTGAAATGTACAAATTGAAACACCTAATTAAAAAATTGAATACTCCAAATTCGTCAACTGCAATTTTAAATTATCTAACTTGAGCAATTTTTAATTTACTTTGAGAGCACTGAAGAGTAGGGCGGAGTAAAAATGCTAAACTAAATCAAATCGTTTGAATTAAGGGAAAAATAAACTTGTGGGTTGTCATTCGACAAAAGTGAAAACAAATTGAAATCAGTAAGACTGAACGGTTTCAAATTCAAAGTATTTCATACTGGTTCAAAGATGATGACGAATTTGTTATATTTACAGCTTTTACTATTGAACAATAAAAAATTACGAAATTTAAAAATAAATTTGTTCTCAATAACAATTTTTTTGAAAATGTGCAAAAACATGTTTTTTTTTTGGATTGAGTCATATGCCAACATTCTAAAACTAGCTGTGAATTCGATCTCGAGTGTTTCCACTTTGTTTGTATTTACAATTATATGGTACTCATTTCACGAGCACTTTGCTTCCCGTTATCAAATTTATTTGCTTCCTCATAGAAGAAGCATTAGTGATTTTTTCAAATAATAGAGAAACCAAAGTCTTCATTTTGCTCAATTTAAAAATAGAAATTCAGAAAAAATACTAAATTAGAAAATAATGCAAACAAATTTTTAAATACAGAGACAAATCAGACAAATCAAACTTTGGATTCAAAATGATAATTTTTAGGGCTGGAAAAGGGAAGAGAAAAAGTTCTGTCACATCCAATCCCTTTCCCAGCTTTATGATTTCTACACAAAAATTGTCAGAATTATTCTCTTTTAAAATTTATAATCAAAAAGTCTTTTTCATTAATACGTCAACTTTGAATTGAAAGAAGTTTTTCTGTTTGAAACAGATTATTCAAATCTTATAAAGGAGCATATCTTCCTTAATCTTCGATAAATTTTATTAATATTATGGATCAATTGATTTGCCTGGAATCAAAAAATCTTTTCCGCTCTTACATCAATTTTGAATTATATTAATGAGAAATGTTTTGCTATAAAAAATCGCATTTTCAAATATTATACATGACGATAGCTTCCTTACTCTTCAATAAAATGTATCAATGTTATAGGTAAATCGATTCGTCTTGAATCAACACAACTTTTCTATTCTCGCATCAACTTTAAATTAGGAGAATGAAAAAATTTTTAATATAAAAATCGATTTTAAAAATATATAAATTATCATAACTTCCCTACTCTTTAATTATGATCATGAAAACAGTTTTACTATAAGAAAACGACAAATAAATGCAAGAAATCTTTTTAGAAATACTTCTGTCATTTTCAAGTTATTAGTGGGGAAAAGAAACCCACCAAATTTCATTAATTTATCTGCAACCGTTTTCAAGTTACAGTGTTCACAAAAAAGTGTGACACACACACACACACACATCCGGACAATTGCTTAGAACATTGTATTAGATATTTTTAAATTGAGGAAGGTTTAATTAAATGAATTGAAAATTCACCATTACAGTTACCATTACAGAGCTGCCTCAATGAGGAAGCAAAAAGGTTAAATATGTCGAACCTGAAATTTATTTTGCTTGAAAGAAAGAAAAATTTCATCATTTTCCTTTTTCCGGAAAGAAATTTTGTCATGATTCAGGTTTTTTGGGATTTAATTTTTTTGCGATTTCTGAACGTTATAAAGACCACAAAAAAAAATTTTCAGGAATAAAAAATAACATGTTTCTTTGGTTTTTGACTTGAATTTTAGAAACAGAAAAGAAGATTTTAACAGATTTCAAAATTACTCTTTTTTTACTTCTTTCGGATGTCCCCTTATTACGTACGGCCCCTTATTAATATAAATATATTACCAGATATTCTTCTCGGATATAAAGCATGTTAATTTTCAGGTATCAAATATCTTGGTATTTCATTTGTGCTATGAGGAAAGAATTGGGAAGAAAATCAAGAACAGCAGTGAACCAGATTTCATCCCATACCCCGATCAGCAAAGTGAGGAAATACACGAAGGGAGTAACGTACACGAATAAGTGTACCTAAACGGTATTATAATAAGTTTCCATAAATTGTCTTCTGGCGAAAATTTATATAAATGTGAAAGCCTTATTGTGCATCTTGTTTTACGTTGAAAAAGTTGTACGTTTTCTATTTTTCAAATTCATGTAAAAAACTGTCTTTTTGTGAAAAATAAGTTATCATCTGTTTTTACTTAAATTCATGTTCAGTTCATCAGTTTTTGAAACATTTAAAGATAACTCAAAGAATTTCTAACTATGTCTTTTAAATTAGTATTTTTTTTTCCAAAATATTTTTTTCACCTCAAAGCGTAACTATTCCAATTGAATAATCCTTCATGTTAATTGAAAATTCATCTCTTTGGTTGAACTTTAATTTCTTAGCTGAAAATTTAACAATTTCAATGCGTAATGTGTGTTGAATTTGTATTCAATTATTTTTGAACGCTGTCATAAACTAAAATCATTATTGCCCCTAAATTACACAAATTTTTGAACTGAAAATTCACAGAAAACTTTATTGTATATATCTCCTAATTTTTATCGCAAATTAATGACATTTTTATAAACAAGCGTAGTTATAAATTTTAATCACACTATCAGTTGGAGGAAAGCCTGGTCTGTATTCCCTAAAAATTGCATTAAAAAATTTTTTAAACCAACTGATCACTAGTTTGAATAAAAAAAAGGAATTGAGATGGATTTTTCCAAAAAGGACATTTAATTTAAAAACTTAAAATTGTACAACTGTTTTAATGGAAAAAAAGGTCTGCTGTAAAATTCAAAATCCATGTGCATAAATAAATTAATAGTTACAAGATATGATGAGACAATATATAAGACAATATTATATTATACATTAATTTCTTCTTAACATTATTATTATATATATATATATATATATATATATTTTTTTATATAATATATATATATATATATATATATATATATATAGAGCATTTGAGAATTAAAATTTAACGACCGAATCCACTTAAAGTCAAATAGGGTTCTACACGTCTCAGAATTTCTCGGGGACGAAATATGTTGCTTCTAGAAGAAATTAGGCGATATATATTTGTCCGATTTGCAAAACAAATTATTTCTAAGAAGTTATGCATGTTTCAATTTTTTGCTTTGTTTTTCGAAATGCCCCATTTTTTTCTATAAACCTCTGTATAAATATCTCAATTAGGTCAAAATTTGTAGATGAGAAAAATGGTTTTTTGTTGTTTGAAAAACAAAGCACAAAATTGAAATACTTTGGAATTGTAAGGATTTGCAATTCGCGCCTTCTTATTTCAAATATTCAAATAGACAACGCCATCTATCTCTCATTTACAATTTACACAAACACACACAAACACGAGTCTTTGTCTCGCCAGTCCTTTGTAAACCGTGACACGATTAACACTCGTTTTATCCATCGTTGTACTTGGATAATAAAAGTTGAGTCCATTTGGCAAATTGGTTTATTTTTTGTTCGTCTAAATGCTGCTCCCACGCTATCAGGTTATGGGCTACAGTGGACGCAATTGACGAATATAACCATCAGACTCGAAACAGAAAACCGACGCGAAAGATAACGACGGGTTCGAGGCACGTGTGCAAATCGGTCGTTCGGTTTTTCCCTTGCACGCCTCGCCACAATACAGCGACCGGTATTTCAAATCAGTGCAGTGATTTTAATCATATAATTTTTCATGTGCACGTTAGTATGCATGGTGTTTTCGCTGTGAATAGAAGTCTTTGCCGCGCATCAAAACGTGGTCGCGAGTGGTACTTTCTCGCTTGCTAACTGCGTCGCAGACAAAGCGAATAGGACTCGTCACAAGCATCGCCACAAAGGACGCGTGTAAAAAAAAAAAGAAAAAGACATTTTAACATGACACAGCCTCAAGCCAGTTTTCACAGTTCGATGCGGATCGAGCTTCTAGCCAAAGACAATTACGAAACTTGGAAAATACAGGTAGAGGCTCTTTTGAAAAAAAATGGCACATGGCCATACGTTTCCGGTGAAATCGCTAAACCGGATGCCGCAGGAGATGAACTTAACAATTGGAAAAAGGAAGATCGGATGGCCAAATCCGATCTTATTCTCTCAATTAGGTCGTCACAGCTAAAACACATCCGAAATTGCGAAACAGCGCGCGAAGTATGGACAAAACTTGAATCCATATATGCGTCGCAAGGGCCTACTAGAAAAGCTACGCTCCTGGAGCAACTTTTGTCTCAAAAAATGCGCGATGATGATGATGTGCGAGATTACTTATCGCGTTTCATGAACATTGTTGACAATTTGCAACAAATGAATGTTAACATTAATGGCGAGTTACTAACAATTATGTTGTTACATAGTTTGCCAAGCAGTTACGATAATTTCTGCTGTGCTGTGAAATCACATGATGCCTTACCAGACGTCGAGCGGCTCATGGGAAAAATAATCGAAGAAAGCTTTGCTAGAGAGCATAAAAGTGAAGACAACGGCGCCATGTTTGTCAAGCAGAAACAAGGAAATTCAATGACGTCACACGGTGATTCATTCCAGAATGGCCGTCAACATAGACACGGCACTGATCCTACTACGAAAGAAAAGATCAAGTGCAACTTCTATGGAAAGAAAGGCCACCGTGCATCCAAATGCTTCAAAAAGAAGAAAAAGGAAGGGGATAAAGCCAATTCCGTCGAGGACGCATTTTTCGCGAGTGAAATTCCAAAGTCCTTAGGAGATTTATCGTTCAATGTTACGAGTGGTGACAAATGGTGCGTCGACAGTGGGTGCACCTCACACCTATGCAAAGACGATCATCTTTTCACGAACTCACACAAAGTTAATAGCGGAGTGAAGTTAGCAAGCAATACAACTGCCGCCGTCACAGCAAAAGGCGACGTTCGCGTAGTGGCATCAGATGGTAAGCAAGATAAAACATTTTTGCTGCAAAATACACTTCACGTGCAGACCTTGCGTACCAATCTTCTATCGGTTGCCAAAATCGTGGACAACGGGTATTCCGTCGTTTTCACAAAAAATCAAGCGACAGTAAAAGACAAAAACGGGAGTGTTAGACTCGTCGCAAAACGTGAAGGTGACTTGTTTCTTGCGGACACAAAACCTAATGTCGCGTGTGCTGTGTCTAGTGAAAAAGATGATGCCACTGAGTGGCATAGATGGCTAGGACACCTAAATCGAAAGGAAATGAATCTGATGAAGCAAAAGGAGGCAGTCACACGTTTGGATTTTCGCATCGATGCAGATTGCCCTCCGTGTGATACGTGTGCAGCAGGCAAGATTACCCGCGCTCCCTTTCCAAAAGGAAGCCAACGGACATCATCTCTCCTCGAAGTTGTCCACACGGATCTATGTGGCCCGATGAGAACGGAGTCAATAGGCGGAGCTCGATACCTGCTAACTTTCACGGACGACTACAGCCGCTGGGCAGAATTTTACCTACTTCGCAACAAGTCTGAGGTGACTACAAAGTTTATCGAATACAAGAATCTCGCCGAAACGCACACCGGAATGAAAATCAAGGCAATACAGTCTGACAACGAAAAAGAGTTTGTCAACACGGGCATGGATCACATCTTGAAAGAGTCGGGAATACGTAATCGGTTAACGGCTCCTTATACTCCGCAGCAGAATGGAGTTGCTGAGCGCAAAAACCGAACATTGATAGAACCTGCACGTTGTATGTTGATTGATTCCGGGTTACCTACATCGTTCTGGGGAGAGGCCGTCGCAACTGCGTGCTACATACGGAATAGGTGTATCACTAAAGCGCTTGGCATCGAAACACCACACGAAAGATGGACAGGTAAGCGTCCTGATTTAAGGCACTTGAGAGGATTCGGAATTAAGGCATATTGTCTCGATAAACGTCCTAACAGGGATAAACTAAAACCACGAGGAATCCAAGGAATTTTTGTTGGTTACGCCACTAATGCGAAAGCTTATCGGATTTGGATACCGTCCGAAAGAAAAATTCACATAACCCGTGATGTTCGATTCATGAATGAATATTCGAAGAATACTCAAGAAAAGACTTCAGAAATCACTCAAGATAACGATGCAACCACACGTGACGTAGATTTCTTCTTGGATCGTCACGTAGATCAGATCGCTGTTGACGATGTTCCCATTGTTGCTGAACATCCTGCGGATGTAGATAACCCAATGGAAATAAACGAACCTGAAAGGAGAAAACCAGGCCGACCTAAAATCGTGAGAACTGGCAGACCAGGACGCCCTTCCAAGAAGTTCACCACTACAAGAATTGATGTTCCTGTTGTACACGAAGAGGATAGGCACCAGGAGTCTTCTGATTCCAGCGACGAGGAGTTCTACGGTTGGGAAAATGCTGATTTTGCCTTGAACGTCTGCGAGATTCCATTGCGGCAAGCGCTAGAGGGGTCTGACAGCACTGAGTGGGAGGACGCTATCTATAAAGAAATTAAGAGTCTTGTCTCTAACGAGACATTCGACCTAGTCGACAGACCCACAAACGGAAAGGTGATTAAATGTCGAACTGTACTGAGAAACAAGTACGGGCCTGATGGAGAACTGGAACGAAGAAAAGCCCGCGTTGTAGCGAAAGGTTTTGCGCAGCAACCCGGTTTACATTTCTTCGAAACTTTTGCGCCTGTCGCGCGCCTAAGTTCGCTTAGATTGCTCATTGCATTAGCAGTCAAGTTCGACCTCAAAGTAACTCAGTTGGATATTGAAACGGCATATTTAAATGCAAAAATGGACACAGTGGTCTACATGGAACAGCCAGATTTGTTGGACAAAATGCTTAAAAGAATAGCTCGAGAAAGCTGTGATTCTAACCTTTCCAGACGAGCCAAGGAAATGCTGGATACAATGGACGGAACGACCAAGGTATGTAAGCTCAATAAAGCCTTATACGGTTTATGCCAAGCTGGTCGCCAGTGGCATGCAAAGTTGGATTCGGTTCTACGAGAAATTGGTATGACACCGAAAAATGCTGACCCGTGTGTCTACACGGATAAAATCAAAAACACGTTCATTCTTATTTATGTAGATGACATTTTGATTGTGTCAAATAATAGAGCAAGGGAGAGTCAGATTAAACAGAGACTTTCCAGAGAATTCAAGGTTAAAGATCTTGGTGAAGCTCGGTATTGTCTAGGCGTGGAAATCACACGTGATAAGGAAGGCATAACCTTATCGCAGACAACCTACATACGGGACATTCTGAAAAGATTCCGAATGAGCGAAAGCAAGCCAGTAAGCACCCCACTTGCTACCAACACGAAACTGACGAAAGGTTCGAATGACGGAGCAGATGATGAAACGTTCCCATACAGAGAGTTAGTTGGGGCACTGATGTACGCCGCATTGGGAACACGACCAGACATTTCACACTCCGTTAGTGTGCTTGGACAGTTCAACAGCAACCCGAAGCAAGAACATTGGATAGCAGCCAAACGTGTACTCCGATATCTCCAGGGAACCGCAAATCATGGTCTGAAATTTAAAATTGACGATAACGTCTTGAGGGGTTTCGTCGATGCCGACTGGGCTAATTGTACCATTGATCGCCGGTCCTATACGGGTTCAGTGTTCATCTTCAGCAGAGGTGCCATATCATGGGAATCACGAAAACAACGCACCATGGCACTCTCATCTACCGAGGCGGAATATATGGCAATTACTGATGCCGCAAAGGAAGCTATATATCTCATCAATTTCCTCAAAGACTTGGGACATCCAGATCTTGCCAAGGCAGTCATCTTCAATGATAATCAAGGAGCTGGGAAATTGGCTGAGAATCCGATACATCACTCCAGATCCAAACACATTGATGTGAAACATCACTTCATACGTCAAGTTCTGAAGGAGCATCCTGTCGATCTCGTCTATCTACTAACGGAGAAGATGGTGGCGGACGTACTGACCAAAGGGTTACCCGGACCTAAGCACATGGAGTGCATCTCTGGACTTGGAATTTCTTCTATAGAGTTACCTCAGAGCGCAAATTGAGGGAGAGTGTAAGGATTTGCAATTCGCGCCTTCTTATTTCAAATATTCAAATAGACAACGCCATCTATCTCTCATTTAGAATTTACACAAACACACACAAACACGAGTCTTTGTCTCGCCAGTCCTTTGTAAACCGTGACACGATTAACACTCGTTTTATCCATCGTTGTACTTGGATAATAAAAGTTGAGTCCATTTGGCAAATCGGTTTATTTTTTGTTCGTCTAAACGCTGCTCCCGCCTAATTTCGCCTAAAAAACATTTTATTTCGTCCGCGATAGATTCTCCGACTCCATGTGTTGAACCATGTTTGATTTAAAATGGATTCGGTATAAAATTTTTTTGAAAGCCTTTCAGGAGACTTTGTTTTTGCAAGAGAAAATTTCATGTGCGTATCCGGGCCCTCATTTGAGGTATATGTTTAAAAAAAAATAAAAATTCAGGTTGAGAAATCGTACGTAATTGTGTGCAACAAAGAGTTGGGTGGCGATGATGTTGCTTTTTTAGCTACTTCCTACAGATTTTTTCTTAATATAGAAAATAATAGCATTTAGGTATATACACTAATAGAAATTGGAAACACTTTGACTGCGTTTGGACAATTTTGTGCCAACGCAACCAGAATAATCTATTGACCGTACTCTGCATGCATATGAGTTGAAAATATATTGCAGAATGGAAAGAATCATTCTCTAAAGATATTTGTTTTGATTCGAGCAGATATAAGTACACAAGAGCTCCAATATGAGAGGGACTGATTTAGTAGTTCTTAAAACTGCAATTCAAATCTACTATACTTTTTGCATGCGTATGAGTTGATAATATATACTGCACAATAGAAACAATGAAAAACAAAAAGAATCATTGCCTGAAGTAATTTTTTGATATTTGCGCAGACATTAGTAGACTGTAAATCTGATCAACCTTACATTTTGCATGCGTATGAGTTGAAAATATATTGTACATCAGAAGCAATAATTGTCTAGAGACATTTATTTTGATTTGAGCAGATATAAGTACAGGAGAGCTCGAATATAAGAGGGACGGATTTAGAAGTCCCTAGAACCTTTGGCCTTTGCAGTTGCGGAAGGGCCGCCGTGCGCGAATACTCAGTCGAGTGAAGTAGGCTGAAGTTTGATTTGAATTTCATAACCTCAAAAATCCTACGAAACAATCAGTTTCATGAATTGCATGCAAATCCATATTGCATGTTCGGATTTTTGAATTTTGAGGTGATCTCCGAATTCTGTAACCTCAAAAGCCATGTGAAACCGAGTTTCATTCAAATCGCAACATTTCTTCAAAATTATGATATCTGCCATTTTTTTTGATTGAAATGATCAAATCTGTATTGTTTACAGCGTTTATACGTTTGTTCTCGATGTATAGTTTACAGCGGTCGTTCAACGGCAGCAATGCGGCCGCCACGGGGCACAGCTAGTTTTTCATAAAATATAGAATTATTGTATTGCACATGATTCACAAAATAATTTGAACAAAAATCTGTATTTCAGTAGGAAATTTATTTAAACAATTACCAATTGTTATACGGTATTAAAACCTTGTACATATTATCTATTGTCAACATTTTTTCTCAATAATTTCGTTAAATAAGCGTACTGTTTGGAGCGTGAAATGAATATGTTATGCATTCGTTTATTGAATTTCCAAGAATTCCCAAGAATGATTAATTATTTAAAATTATTATTTTTTCATGATAAATTTCGTTTCTCAACGAATAGGCTCAATTTCTTACAAATTCAACTGAGAATGTATTTGCGATCACTCTTTTCTATAGTGCTTTACAAATTCCAACGAACTGTGATTCATTTATTTAAACAATTTTTGTAAGGAAATTCAGAGTTTCGTTATTTTTCAACGAAAAGGCTTAATTTTTTCAACGGAATCAACTAAAAATGCTTTTCCGGTGACTTTTTGATACTATACTTTGCAAATGTACCACAATCATTAATTATTAACAATTTTCATAAACAAATACAGAGTTTGACTATTTTTCAACGAATAGACTCAATTTTTTACGGAATCAACCTAGAATGCCTTTCCGATGACTCTTTTCTATGCTACTTTGTAAATTTACAATAATAATTATTGATTATTTAAATAATTTTCATGAAGAAATTCAGAGTTTGGCTATTTTTTAGCTTACATAAAAACATACATGCAGCTGCAACCTATTTAATAATAAGCACAACTTTTCTATCTGAACTTTAATATTAAAATCAAGACCATTTCAACATTTTAAACAAATTCATTTTTATAAGAGAATGTATGCACAATATATCTAATAAGAATTGAGAAACCAGTACAAATTCTTCTAATTGTAAACATTATTGCAAACTCAAACAATTTGAAATATGAATTCATCTTGCTATTTTCATTAGAAAACATTACAATTTGAATTATTTTTGGAATTTAAAGACGTTTAGAAAATTTTAAAGATGTGTTTATCCTTGCCTCATTTATCTTCAAAGAAAGCGGAGTCAACTAAGAATATCTTACCGGTGACTTTTTTCTATGCTTGGTACATTCCCAAGAATTATTAATTACTTAAACCATTTTCATAAACAAATTAAGAGCGTGGCCTTTTTTCAATGAATAGAATAATCAATTAGTTTAGGATATCAAGAAGGAATGCACTTCCAATAACTCTTTTCTAGGATACATTGCAAATACATAATAATAATTATTAATTATTTCAACAATTTTCACGAAGGTAAGATGATTAAATAATGAAGACTATAGACATTTCGAGATGATTTGATTTATTTTAACTCAATGATCAAATCCATGACATCTATGAAATGTTCGCATGCCCGAGTCGAAATATAGACCCTACTTTGACGCTCTTCACGCTGTCATTTGTAGGGGCTAAGGTTTTAAAGTAGAAGCTATTCCAATGCGATTTTTGCCCCTACTTTGGCGCTCTAATGGGCACAAATTTCCAAATCTTCCACTTGGAGCATCAAAATAGGGGCTCAGTTTTTGCATCTACTTTAATGCTCCACATTCTACCTTCCCGGACAAAATAAAAATTATTTACGAAACATTAACAAGAGTAGAGTATGACGAAAACATAGCGACATTTGCGCAATATTTTAAGTTATTTTTCATAATCATTCAACAACAATTTCTTGTTGAGCATTGAAAACAACGTGTATCTAATATTGAATAAATGAATATACAACATAATTTGGGTTTTTTCATTCGTCAACAGATCCTAAGTTTTATGCAACTTAAAATGAAAACTACTATTTGTTGTTAAATGAAGATGCAAAATGTTATGAAATATGTACACAATGTCACAGTGTCCTCGACTCACTCAACTTTTGTTAATCTTTCGTCAATTAATATGTTTTCCGTGCACTTTTATATTCCTTTCGCTGATGAGTTATAAATCCTTTTTAACTTATAATTTTTGTATTAGAATCTTTTAAAATAGAACGAAGTAATTATTGGTATCACAAAATGAACAATTATAAACCTGTAACAGTGTGTTTCGAAAACGGACGAAGTTCTATAATGAAGTAAAACATATTAGGATATAAATATCGAAGTACACATATTATAGAACATCATAAGTTTTATTATCCTGCTCGTTTTCCTTGTTTTGCGATTCCACTTGTACTAATGTTGGTTTTTCGCCTTCGGAACCCATATAAATATGAACTTATTAATTATTTTTATTGTTCAATCATATATACGTAGAAGACGTTCATACATTTTAATATTCTTTCAAAATAATAAATTTGTAATAATCTTAAGAAGATAATTATTATTACTACAATAGTACTAAGTGACAATATTAAGTTAGGTTAAGGCCCCATTAACTAAGAATGTTACTGTGTTGTATTGTTATTAAAAAATATAGAATAAAAATAAAATCTGGATTTAAATCACAATTATGTTAATTTTTGGCCATGACCTCTATAACTTTTTACCTAATGAAGATATTCATTATTTTCTTTTATATTCGAAAAGCGTTTATCGTCTTCTTTCAAAATGCGATAGAGAATTGAAAAAAGGTTCAAAATTAACAAAATGGCAGCGGTTTTTATCAAACAATTAAAAATCGCTTTTCTCAAAAAACCCACATCTAAATATATGCCAATTTTTTTTTTAAGCTCGTGCTTTGGTAATAGTTTAGCTCGCAAGGTGCTTATAAAATGCCTTTCATCTATTAGCAGAAAATTTGAAAAACATCCAGAAGAATAAAAAGTGTGGGGCTTTCAAGAACATCTTTTTCATTCGTTTCTTCGAATTTTGAAAACATGAAAAAATACATTTTCTGGAAAACCACACTTTTTCTATTTTTCCAAAAAATTTTGAAAAGTTTCTAATCATAGAAGAAAGGCATCTTATAAGCATCATGCCAGCAGACTAACAAGATATCTTCATTATCAAAGTAAAAGTTTAAAAAATGGCAAAAAATTCAAAGTGGTTTTTTGAGAAAATCGATCTTTCATTTTTCAAGAAAAACCCCTTTTGTTAATTTTAAACCTGTTTTCAATGTTCTGTCGCGCTTTGGCAGGAGACGATGAACACTCAATTAGGTCAAAAGTTATAGAGGTTTGAAAAAAAATTGAGTTTTTGCTCAAAATTCAAGCACAAAATTCAAATACGCCTAACTTTCTGGGATTGTTTTTTTGCAAATCGGAAAAATACGTATCGCCTAATAACCTCCGAAGAACAACATATTTCCTCCCAAGAGATTCTGCGATTCCAAATGCAGAACCCTGCCTGATTCAAAATGGAGTCGGTCGCCTGAAGAATAAAGTTAAATAGTTTCAGAATCGAATAAGAAAAAATAAATGACATAATAGGGTACAATTTTGAAAATAAATACCATTAAAGAAAATTTAAATAGCGGGATATTTGAAAAAAAATTATTAAAATACGGTGTAAAAATTTAAATATTCTCAATATTATTTATTGTGGTATTGAAATGAAAACATTATGAATTATTTTTAACAAATTCTGTAAATAAGTAATGGAAGTTTATAGAAATAAAATTATCGTTTGAGGGTTTTGCAAAAAAAATAAGTAACTAATTATGAAATAATATGTATACAAAGTATTTTTTGGTTGAATTGAATGCAAGTAAGTTAGATTTCGAGTCATTACTATGAAAAAATGTAATTATATAGTACAATGTAAAGTAAAGTGATCTATTTACCGCCAATAGCTAGCACTTTTGCTTCCAACTAAATTGTTTTTTTTCTTCCATATCATTTGACTTTAAAAGAGCTACTGAGCCTACTTCTCTACTTTCCTTCGGAATCAATGATAAGTGAATGACATCTTGTTTTTTATCATCTATCCACCAGACCAGCGCAAACTTCTTTTCACTTGAAGCCATTTCAGATATTATTATTTTAATATTAATCACGAAAACAAAGATATTTTCTTTGACTATAACCAATAAAATTGACATTTCTACAAACTGCGGTGTTCGAGCTGGGAGGAAACAACAAAGTATTTGTTACGCGAGCGCAAGCGTCAAGGCAGCGACGCCATATTTGAGCGTGAAAATTTTAAATTTCAGTTACTGTATGTGAACTGCAATGAGAGCGAAGTCAATAAATCAAAGTTAATAATACGTCAAAGCTGTTAGATTCCAGGTATAATTATATCGGAGAAATGTTCATTTCCTTATTTCTAACCGTGTGTGTACTTTCGGGACCATCGTCGTTAAGGGGTTAGCCCTACTTGCAACGCAATGAAAAAGTGAACTTCATCGATTTTTTTTGGAAAGAATGAAAAAATACTTTTTGGTCAAAATTTGTATATTTAAAAGAGTACCATATAAACATAATTCACGCTAATTTTCATTCAAGAATACACATTATTTCATAAGTTACTACTGATACACCGTAGTATGATTTTTTGAAGGTGTATTGCGGTGAGCAACACTGCTCAGGACTCGATCATCCGAAATGAGAAAATCAAAAATATTTCAAGAAATTATAAGTTTTTCTAGTACTTAACCTGAGTATTTGGACAAAAAATTTTTTTGACAGAATGGCGGCCAGTCAAAGTTGAGAAATCGATTTTTGTCGAAAAAAAGCACATTCGTTTTTAAAATAAAAAAAAAGTTTTGTATGAAAAAAAAATTTCTTCGATTAAGTACTGCTTTTTGATATCACAAAAAAGGTTGCCAAGTTTGGAAATGATCGGTTAAGCGGTTTTCTAGAAATCTTGCTCACCGACTTTGAAAAAGTCGTTTCGAGAAAAACGCATTTAAAGTTCTGAAACTGCCTAGACCTAGACGGACCCGCCTACGCTTCCGACTGAATAACTTCTACAATTTCATTCAGATTTCATTAAGACTTTCAGAAAATATTTTTCAAATAATTTACTTTCAGAAAATATCAAAACCAAAATCGAATTTTTCAAAATTTGCAAGTAGGGTTAACCCCTTAAAAACCGCCCAATCAGACAAACGGCACCTGGTGCCGACTGTAGCAAAAGAAAATATATATGAAGATAATATCAAAGATAACATTATACAGTTATTGGTACGTGGTAGTCGCTATCCTATCTATTTCATAAAATAAGTTACTCTACAGAGTAAAAAATATATATGAGCAATTCCATGTCAAATCATCTGAAGAATTTCAGCCATTGTTAATAGTTTTGATGAAAATTCTAGTATCCTTCCTCTTAGATGTTGCGAGGAAACAACCCAAAATAATTGTTAAAAAAATCCAAAAACTTAGGAATTATTCAAAATTAAAATTTTTGGTCTTTTCTTCTTTAACTTTCATAACTTTGGTGATTTTAATTATATTAAGGTATATTTGTTCAATTATTCGTAATAGGACGCAGTTTTAGAAATATATATTTTTTTAACTGCGTCCTATTACGAATAATTAAAAAAATCACCTTGATATCACTAAAATCACGAAAGTTTTGAAAATTTTAGAAAAGTGGACCAAAATTTTCAATTTTGAATATCCCTCAAGTTTTTGGATTAAGAAAAAATTATTCTAGCGTTTTTCTTTCAACACCTTGAAGAACGTATACAAGAATTT
>CAKNXH010057817.1:43117-87430 GCA_932178445.1 Andricus quercusramuli
AAACATTTTTACCAAAACCTGTCCATGAACGAATTGACCAAAAACCACTCACATTTTGTTCTTATAAAATGTGTAGTTTTCAATATAATTTAGTTTCAAGAGAGGTCTACCTCAGAAATGGGTATAATTTTGTTACTTCAATAAACAAAAGTACTATTTTCGCATTATTCTTCAAGTATTTCTGCAGAAACTAAAACTTTTTTACCAATACCTGTCAATGAATGAATTGATCAAAAACCACTCACATTTTGATCTTATAAAATGTGTATATAGTTTTCAATGAAATTTAGTTTCAAGAGAAGTCCACCTCAGAAATGGGTACAATTTTGTAAATCCAATAAACAAAAGTACTATTTTCGCATTATTCTTTGAGTATTTCTGCAGAAACTAAAACATTTTTTTTACCAAAACCAGCCCATGGATGAATTGATAAAAAAACACTTACATTTTGTCAATCTAAAATGTGTAGTTTTTAATACAATTTTTCTTTAAGAGCATTCCATTCAAAATTGGGTATGAGGTTGAACAATTTATAAACAAGAGTGCGACTTTTGCATTATTCTTCGAGTATTTTTGTATAAAAGAATCTGTTATTTTCCGAAGCCTGCACAAATTGATCAAGTAAGAATTGGAAAATTAGATTATTATTATTTTTCAATGTTATCCCGATGTAAAGAGCTGAGTATTGTTCAATATATTTGAAAAGGTTGTGATGCAATAATATAGTGATATAGTTTTTCATGCATACAATCATAAGCATAATTTTCATTTCGCTGAAGTAGTACCAGAGATGAGGCGTGTAGTGCACAAACATAACCGACATTACAATTTTCGCAAAGATCGGTTAAAATTCCATTTTTCTTTCTATAATTAAGAAAAAATATGGAAAAATGGATTAAGAAATGTTCGACTATCCAGTACGAGCTTATTAATTCATAAATAAATAAGAATAATTATATATACGATCCACGAAACAAGAACAGATCGGTAGTGACCTCTGCCGGTAAATCCAGGAACTAAAAAACCGGTTTCTCGCAAAAAATTTCTGGATTTATTTTCCTTCAATTTCTGCAAACTTTTGTTTAAATAAATGAATTAAATCTTTTTTTCACGTATCATGTTCATTATTAGTTTCCGCATGGTGGACTTCTCCTATTTTGAGCATCAGAAATGGTTAGTATTAGATAATCTAAGGTTTTATTAAGAAAAAAAAAATGTTAATAATTTTTATTTTCGAGAGAAGTCCACCATGGGTGTCGGCCCCCTATTTAAAATGCAACCAAATTTTAATTCATGCATTATTTTGGGAGTGGTTTTGCAGAAACTGATCGGAGGAAGTTACTGTTTCACCTCAAGGTGCTGTACTACCATCTTAATCGTTCTGATGGGGTTGGCCCAGACCTCGCCCTGCCAAACGCTTGGAGGAAAATAGAGTCAATTGGCCAGAACGAGAAGTGCCCAATTTTCTGCAAATACGTTTTTTGGAAATCAGTCTCCACTTCAGTCTCGAGGCCTAACATTGTTCTAGAGGACTTCGAGAAACGAACTATATTCGTGGTCGAATTTTTGACTCCGGCCAACCTGTTTTTTTTTATCCATATATATTAGTGTATCCAACCTTGTCAGTCCCACTATTGACGGTATTTTATCCAACCCTGTGAAGCCTGTTACGTTGCCAAATTCTACACCAATTTTTATTCAAATCTCGTTCGCAAAGTTTTGCCAAGAGCAAGCTTTCATAACATTTGGAGTCTGAATATTCAAACAATTTTTTTGAAAAAGGAATTTGATTTAAACGCAGATTTTTGTTTATATCTCCAGATATTATTTACATGAGGTTTTCTTTCGAAAAATTTGTAGCTCATATGATGTATACTCTGTGATAGCAGCAATTGAAAAAATTGCAAAAAGGCTGACATCTTTGTGAATATTGAATTTTAAAGCATTTAGAAGAAAACATTGTCATTTTATCCATTTTTTAAATATAAAACTTTTTAAAATTATATGGCGTATTATAGAAGAGAATAAGAAGGGGTTTCAGAATCACAAATATGAAGTTACGCGCCTATTTTAGATGACATATTACATCACTTCCTAAACAAAGATAAAGATTTTTTCTTAGAACAAATTTTAAATTCAAAAGGAAATATATGAAATGATTCGAGAAAGAATCATGACAAAAAGATATAAAATAAAGTTAATATTTAAGAGACAGTTGTTTATTTTAGTAATCTTTGTGTTTCATTTTTCAAAGTTTGGTTCGCTTTTTATTTTTTGTCACAAAAGAAAAGAAGATAGAAGGCATCCAGATGTGGTAATGAACAAACTGCAAAATGGTTGGTTCCAGTGGGAATATATATTTTGCACGTTGCCTAGTGCATCAGGAAATCAATTCCCGAGAACGAAGAAATATAAGAAGGCGAAGAAGGTAACCAGGAGAGAGGCGACACTTACCTTGACTGAGACTTACAAACGGATAAGTTCTGGTTATCCTTCGAAGGAGAACTTCCCCATTGCGAGGAAATCCTGAAGAAGAAATGAACCCCGTTCCCAACCGGGAAGGGGAGGGGGGAGGTTCTTACAAGTTAAAAGCAGTATGCCCTCATAAGGTGCTGCGGGCTATGGCAAGTAGTGGGGAAAGGACCCGACCGGGGTCTCTCTCCAAATTCGCACCATGACCTAATTTAATATAGAGCTAGCCTTTGCCGACCCCATCATCATTGTAAGTTAGACAATAAAAACTTTATATTTAAATGATTTGGCTTTGGTCAATGACTACACCTTACTCAGCGACGCTCTACAATCCACCCTATTATTGAAATTGCCTGATCACTCACACAGTATTCTGTGAAGCAAATTTCGTCAAATAATGAGCGAAAATAGCAACAAAAGTTAAAGCATATCAATCGGCTCTTTCTGTTTTCCAATGATCATTTAAAAAAAAAGTTTTCTAAAGAAAATCAAAGCAACATAATAGAAATAACCTCGAGGTAGCAGATATATCTTTCGCACTTTGAGGGATTCGATTTGAGGGAATTGAGGAATTCACACCCTTTCCTTTACCACGCGTTCTTCCATTTTTCTCTCTTTCATAGTTCAGCGAGATTGAATTTCTTTGCTTGATTTGCTCCCTGACTTTGCACGTTATTTAATTGTGTAGGGTGATCTCCTTGGATGAGTATTGATTCCATCAATCCGCTGCACAGTGGGCTAAAGTAAAAAAGTTCGTAAAAAATACCGATAAGCTGAAAAATATATTTTTTACCTTGAAAATATACGATAGACTTGACATTTTTTAACAAAAAAAATGTTTTGGGGTCGTCGAATTGGAATACAAAGTAAAAATGTAAAAATTCAAAATGGCTGATCCAATTTGGCGGACCAAAATTGTAAGACCGAAATGACATGACTAAAAATTACTGTAGGGGGATTTTCGGGTCGCTGATTTCGAATCTAAAATCCAAATGTCAACATTCAAAATATCGGATACAATATGGTGGACCAAAATTGTAAGGCCGAGCCGATATAGCTGCAAATTACTCTAGGGGGGGGGGGGGGGCGCTGATTTCGAATCTAAAATCAAAATTCAAAATGAAGGATCCAATATGGCGAAATGTCATTATGAGCATATAACCGATTTTATTAAAAATCGTTACTTAGGGATTTTTTATGGGGTCGATTTCAAATCTATTATAGTGGAAATTAAGAAATGTTGAATGTCTGATGTAATATTGCATCAGACATTTAAAATGAAAATGAAAATTCTAATCATAAAATTTGTTTAATTTTCCTTTATATTTGAAAACGACGACATAAAAAAACCCCAAGAAGCGATGTTTAATGAAATCGGTTATACTCTCACAGTGACATTCCGCCATGTTCGATCCTTCATTTGACTCCATTTACTGGAACGTCCCCTTTCAGCAATATCGGGCAATTTCGTAAATAACTTTTATGTAGCTCATGAAATCCTTCCTATATGTTTTATTTTATCATTCCAGAACCTTCCTTTGAATTTCTTTTCAAAAATCCTGTAACATTCTTTTTCTTCTTTGTTTAACTGTTTTTATGTTGTTATCTAGATCGCTCAGAAAATTTCTAAGACTGCCCGAAACATTAAAAGAAGGAAGTACGTTAAATATCTGTTTATGTGAATCGCGAGCTGGAAGGGCCAGTAAATTTGTAAGATTATTGAGTTTTTTCTTTCCTATGTTGTTTAACAGCCTGATTTCTGCGAAGTCTTCTAAGTTTTTGTTCATCTGCTTCTTCATTTTAGTGCTATCTCTAATTGACGTGTTGATTAATTGCGTTAGTTTGCTAATTTCGTCTTATAGTTCAAATTGGTTACGTGTAAATTAGTGGTATCTAAATGAAAGTCCGCTCTGCATGTCCCTATTTTCGATGGAGATCTTGCTTTTCAAGTCCAGCCTAGTCCTAGTCATCAATAATTTTAGGTTCTTAAATTTTGCATCGTTGATGTTTCCTTTTCTTCTGATCGTGATGTAAGATTTCAGAATTGACGCTTTAGCCCTGTAGTTGCTTCTTCGGTGTGATCCTTGCCAAATCCTTCTTTCTGTGGCTTATCCACCGCACAGTGGGCCAGGATCGAACTTTTTTGGCCAAAAGTCAAGGTTTGAACTTGAATCAATTGAATATATTTTCGACTTCCAGACACCTTGAAGTATCTGTATTTGGAGTTTCTTATCAATAAGATGCCCTGGGTTTCGTTCAGAAATAGTCAAAGTGGAGAAATGGAACTCGATTTTCTATACTTGGTGACTGAAAAGAAGGAATACAATTTTATGATATTTATCGAAAAGCAATCGGGTTTTGATTTTTCTTAATGCAGTTTAGATCAATAAATTCAGGAAATGGCAGAGAATCGACAAAACTCGTATAAAATTTTTTAAATCACATGTTTTATTCACAAAATACTTGATTTTTCCCCGTAACGGCTGCTGCCGAAACTTCATTCCCCGGCATTCCCCTTCACATCCAAAAAAGTAAGGTACCAGCGGGTTCCTTGGGATGTCTATTTTGACGTAAGGGTGCTCACTTTTGCTCGAATTCATATCCTGCTGAAGAAACAACGAATAACTGCGAGCTCACGCATGGAGTCGTCCACGCGTAACAGCGCACGGCGCTACAAATTCTCACATACACCAGAGTCCCGCTATACTGGCCGTTTCGGGGGTACACTCAATGGCCTTCACACTATTTCGGGACTCTCCAAACCGTCCTTCTTATGCTTCTTGCTTGTGGCTTCTTATAGTGCCGAATCGTAAACATCGCAACTCCGCTGCCCTTGCAGGCGCCTCTCTCTCGCAGAACTCTAGTGTGTAATATATATTCGGAATTTCATCTCTATGACTACCGCTGGATTTTTCCAGTATCTTTCCTGAAATATATATTGAACGAGATCCGAATGGATAGATTCATCTTGTTTTTCTCCTCAAAAGATACTAGATTATCGTAATACCCTAAGTGTAATTTTTTTTAGAAACTGAAAGCTGCACGAAGCTTGTAGTTTCTTGCCGTCCGCTTTTAGGCCTCATTTCCATTTATTGATAAATGAATATTTATTGATTTATTCAATATGACAACATTCACGAAACGTGAGATTTTGGAAAAAATTCCAAATGATGAAGCAAGAGAGACTGGTGTTCAGTATATCTTGGATGAAGATAAATACAGAGCCTCTCGTAGGATTAAAGAAAGATTTGAAGCATATAATGCAGATTGGTTGAATTCGATTTTTCTCGTTCCTGAATTGAGATTGGAAACTCTTGACCGTAAGCCTCCGAAACGTGGTCGCCCAAGTGTTGATTTTGCGGAAATGTCGGATAGATCAAAACGGCAAGAGATAGCACAAATGAGTGAAAAATTTAAGGATGACTTCTATACTTACACCATTTAGGTGGATTAATAATCACATTTCAAGGAAAAAACAAAACAAAAAATTGTTGTCCACTTTTCGTGGATTTTGTGGCTAGAAGTCGAAGAACACATCAAAATCTAGAGCAATAAAATCTGAGGATACTTATATATGGTTTCTGCGGGTGCTGATTCCGAATCTGCCGTCAGAATTTTTAAAAACAAAATGGCAATTCCAATATGCCGGTCAACTATTTGAAAAATCGTTGAATTTACATGGAACGTGGCATCCAGGGGTTTTCGAGGGCGCTGATTCCAAATCTGACGTCAGAATTCCAAAAAACGAAATGACCGATTCGATACATAATGTTTTGAAATACTCGTCCTCCATACTCGATTCACCATTTTCTTTTTTGACTTGTTGACTCCAGATTTGAAATCAGCACCCTCGAAAACCCCTAGATACCACTTTTTAAGTATATATAATAATTTTTTGAAATACATGTCCGCCATATTGGAACCGCCATTTTTTTTGAAATTTTGACGCCAGATTCGGAATCAGCGCCCTCGAAAACCCCTAGATACCGCATTTGAAGCAGATTCAATAATGTTTTGGAATACTCGTCCGCCATATTGGATCCGCCATTATGAATTTGTAATTTTTGACATCAAATTTGAAATGAGCGTCCTCAAAAACCCCAGTATACCAAGTTTGAGATGAATTCGACGCAAAATCGAATTTTGGCCACTTTTTGTGGTTCCTGGCCCACTGTGCACCGCTTGAATTTCTGGTCCTTTCTCATTTCATCCAGATTCTCTCTCATCTCCGCTTCGTACCATTCCAAGTGTTTGGTTGAATATGACGGTCATCCCACCCATTTCCTGACTTCGAAAACAACCGGTGCCACCTCTTCCATGTTTTTTTGGTTTGATTCCTTGTCTATGTCCCTACCTGTAATTTATTTTACGTCTTGCGTCTTGTTCACGCATGCCTTAATTAATGAACCAGTAGTCGGGCGAAATCACTAATTGATACGAGTGTGTGTGTATGACGTATGCCTTCTTTTCAACTTTATCGGTTGCCTAAAGCGGGCGAATTTTCAGTGCGAAATAAGAGAGAGAAGCGAGCGGCACGCCTACGCGATAAGCAATTTTGAGAACTCGTAGAATTTTGAAAATACTAAATTAAGCAAATTGTGTGCAAGTGGAATAATTGAATATCAATAAACGACAATTCATTCATGTTAAATAGAAACAGTTTTCTCTGAATTAATAAACCAGTTCTTCACTCTGATCCTTATCTCGCATCAATCAATCTTTTAACGCTTTAAAAATTATTTCTGTAAGAAATAAACATGGTCCTTCGAGCCGGATATGATTGGAGTGAAAAAAGTGTTAAAAAACTGTGAAATAGACGAATGAAAAGTTGGAAAAGCAACAACAAAAAAACCGTTGAGTTTGAAATGGCGTCAGTCGGTTGTACAGCGGTGTGGAGAATTCGATTACTCTGATATGAAAAACTACTGTAATTAACTTGCTTTCGTTAGGATACTGGATCTTAATGTAGTATTTTTATATGTGCGGAAGAAAACGAAAATTTTGTACGTAAAAGTGACTGCAATTGAAAATTTCCCCCTTTAAGTAACGCATACGCAACACAGCTATGAACAGTAGGAAAATCAAGTAAATCTCCCTTTCTCCATTTCAGTGACGTACTATCACAATCAAATATGTCTCTTACTAATAGAGAGTTACCTCTGTCCACACTGTTTGCAATTTTTTCAAAGAAGGATACGTGCCCCAGGATTCAATGTTCAGAATAACAAGCTCCATTAGGACTCTACCGATGTCAATAAACGCTCTCTTTCTCTCTCTGGAAAGTGACATATTGTATGAAAATACCAGTGTCCAATTATAATTATGGAATAGATCGCACTCAGAACTGACTATTGTTTCGGTTTCTAAAAGATTGACTTACGTCATTCTCTCTCACTGAATTTACGGTCATTAAGTGACATTCTCTGGTCATTATACGTGACATCTTTCAATAATAAAAATTTTCGGGATAGGACGATTATTTATACTGTCTCTTGTTAACATTCCGAATAGATTCCTAAACGAAATGGATGCTCTTATCGTGGAGCAAAATTTTCTCTTTGAAAAATTGAAAAGATCGCTTCCGACTTTCAACGAACTCAACTGTGCGGAAGTCTCTCTAGCAGTTGCACAAGGTAGACTCAAAATTCTTCAAGATACATGGGAGAAATGTGAGCAGCTAGAACTTCGCATCTCAACCGCAGCCAACTCTTCACAAACAGATAAGTCTAAGATCGAATATTTTGTAGACAATGAATGTATTTCAGCCGAAAAGCAATTTTTTGAAGCTTTAGATTTTTTCAATGAGATAATTCATGGTTTAGTTCAAGAAAATTCAGAATCCTTGCTTTCAAACATCACTGTTCCAGGTATTAATGCAACTCAAAATGCTAATAACTCTCAAATTGTTTTTCATGAGTACGGAATGAGATTGCCAGACATTCAAATTCCTCAATTTTCCGATGATTATCTGGATTGGCCTAACTTTAGAGATCTATTTGAATCTACAGTTCATAATAAGCAACGAGTACCTCCTGTCCAAAATTATATTATTTAAAAACTAAGCTTACAGGAGAAGCCTTGCAATTGGTTAAAGATATAACGTCTACAGATGAAAATTATGAGGGAGCCTGGAACACTTTAAAGTCGCGTTACGACAATGGAAGGGCTTTAATTAATTCCTATCATCATTCGTTTCTCTCTCTACCTAATCTTGCGAATGATTCCTTAAAGGAACTAAAAATGTTGCGAGATACTACGAACAAAGCCCTTATGGCTCTCAGAAATTTAGGATGCCCTACTGACAAGTGGGATCACATTTTAGTTTACTTGCTTGTAAATAAATTGCATAAAAATTCCGTAGCTGAATGGCAAAAAAATCTCTCTAATAGTACAACCTATCCTACTTATGACGATTTGGCTCAATTTCTCTATAGAAGTGTTCGTACTTTAGAATCTCTTAATATGTCAAAACAAGACTCAAAAAATGTAAATAATACGAATTCTTTCGCAGCAAGGAGATCCTCTGCGCAATCACATAGCACTACACATTCTAACGGTCCTAAATGTATCTGCTGTGGTGGAAATCATTATCTATCTCAATGTCAAACTTTTAGAAAATATACAGTACCCCAGCGTAAAGAAACTGCTCGGGAGCATAAGCTCTGTTTTAGATGGTTGAGATATAGCCATCGAAGCCAAAGCTGTAAAAGTAGAATATCTTGTTTTCAATGTAAAAAGCCTCATCATACTTTAATGCATACCGAGTTATCGTCTCCAGACTCTTCTGAACAATCTTCTAGCAAAATCAATTCTAATCCAAATCAATCGACACAGTGTAATTCTGTTGCGACAAATAGCAATGTTGATAAAAAACTGAATGAAACTACAGAAGCTTCATCATGTAATACTATGTCTACTCAGTCTTCTGTTAATTTGAGATGTTTTCATAGTACAAAAATATTATTAGCTACTGCTAAAGTTATTATCCGCGCTCACAATGGAAGAGAAATTATCGTACGAGCGTTTTTAGATCAAGGCTCCGACGCTACGTTTATTTCCAAATCTTTGGTGCAATATTTGCGTCCTAAGCATTTTCCCTCCGTGAATGTTCTGTTTAGGGCGTCCAGATCTCGAGTCAATCTATTTATCGCACCTACAAATGATCAAAATGAATCATTCCCTATTTCTGCATTCGTTTTGCCACAGTTGATTAATTACAACTCTCCAAAGATAGAGCTAAATTCAGAATGGGATCACCTTCGTGATTTAGATTACGCGGATCCTACGCCCTTGAGTAGTGAACAAATTGATTTGATAATCGCTGCAGATTATTATGGCTCGTTTCTTTTGCCAGGGTTATGTAAAGGACCTCCTGGTTCTCTTACAGCACAACACACAGTCTTTGGATGGATTCTTTTGGGTCCAATTACAGTGAATTCTCAAACTCAATCCCACATTAAAATAAATCGTATTTCTACTAAACAGGAATTGAGCTTTGATTTAAAAAAGTTTTGGGAGCTTGAGGAAGTTTCGCAACAATCAATGTTGACAGATGAGGAGCAACGTTGCGAAACTCATTTTATAAAAACGCATTGGCGTAAAAAAGAGGGCCGGTATGTGGTACGGCTTCCGCCTAAAAAGGAATCTTTTGATTCTCTAGGCAAATCTTTACCTCGAGCCTTATCTATGCTCCAAGGCGTTGAACGCCGATTAGCTAAAAATCCTGATTTAGCAAAAAGCTATGAAACTTTTCTAGACGAATACGAAAATTTAGGTCATATGCGTCAAATTTCAGATTCAGGCAAAACAACTCTGCTGAGTTGTCCTCCGGTATATTCGCCTCATCACCCTGTTGTACGCGAATCAAATGCTTCTACTCCAGAAAGGGTAGTTTTTAACGCCTCTAGTCCCACTTCTTCAGGCAAATCATTAAATGACCTTCTCTTAGTAGGCCCAAAGCTTTTTAATGATCTCACAGCTATTATTCTTCAATAGAGAAATTTTCAATTTGGTTTAACGGCTGATATAAACAAAATGTTTAGACAAATTTTGTTGGATCCTAGAGATATCGATCTGCAACGCATAGTTTGCCATAAAGGACCTTCTAGAAAGATAGTACACTATCAACTAATAACAGTCACAAATGGAACAGCATCGGCTCTATTCTTAGCAAACAGGGTTCTAAAACAGTTAGCCGAAGATGAAGGTAGTAATTCTCCTGAAGCTAGTGAAATTCTCAAAAATGATTTCTACGTCGATGACGTTCTATTCGGAGAAGATATTCTAGAAAAAGCTCTTCATTTACAAAAGTAACTCATCCAGCTTTTAGCTAGAGGAGGACTTCCTCTTCGAAAATGGTCCTCTAACGACCCTGCATTGATAATACATAACAATGAATCTTCTGAAAATAAAACAGTAACTTTTGGGGAGTTCAAGGGCGATGCTAAATCCGTCCTTGGCTTACGGTGGTGTCCAAAATCGGACACATTAATTTTTTCGATCAATATTCAGAACATCGAAATTTTCACTAAAAGAATAGTTCTTTCCTTGATAGCTCGGTTATTTGATCCACATGGTTGGCTAGCGCCTGTAATTATAGTAGCAAAAATTTGTATGCAGGAACTTTGGCTTAAAAAGTTCGACTGGGATGATATACTCCCAGCAGATCTAAATAACAAGTGGAATGCGTATTACAAAAGTTTACCTCTACTTGAAAAACTAACAATATCGCGCTGGAATGGCCTCAGCTCTATTTCAAAATCAATTGAATTGCATGGATTTGCAGACGCTTCTAATAAAGCTTATGGGGCAGCTATTTGATTAAAATTGATTGATAACACAGAAAACGTTAAAACTTCTCTATTAATTGCGAAGTCCAAGACGGCTCCTGTAATAACTGTTTGTATACCACGGTTAGAACTTTGTGCCGCAGTGTTACTAGCAAAACTGGCTCAAAAGGTTGTGAAATCAATGAATCTTTCCGAAGTACCCTTATATTGCTGGTCAGATGCCGCAGTTGTATTGTCATGGTTGAGTAAAGTGCCATCTACTTGGCCCACTTTCGTTGCCAACAGGGTAGCCTTAATTTACACTTTGATTCCGGACGCTAAATAAAACCATGTTCCTACGTCCTTGAATCCTGTGGATTGTTTCTCTCGTGGTCTCACTCCAGTGGAATTGATAGAACACCCTTTATGGTGGCAAGGACCTCCCTTTTTGCATGAATCTCAGAGAGACTGACCAGATCCTGTTTCCTCTGAAATACTAGAAACAGAGCGTATAAAGTACACATCTACTTGCTTAAAAAAGAAAAAGGTTCTAAGAAACCTACCAGAGGTTAAGCTAAATGCTGTTAAAATTGAGCCACCACCATTGGACAAACTTGCCGAAAGAGTGTCTACTTGGCCAAAATTGATTAGAATCACAGCTTATTGCCTTCACTTTATAGATCGCATTTATAAACGCTCGAATGAATTAAAGGAATCTTTTCTATCTATTGATATATTAAATCGAGCAAAATTCTGTTGGTTTGAATATCTACAGGAACAACATTTTTCCACGGAAATTAAGTTGCTTAAAAATAAAACTTCAAATAAGCGTTCGAATCCTCTAAAATGTTTGTGCCCATTTTTGGACAGTGACGGACTTCTTCGAGTAAAAGGTCGTCTAGAAAATGCTCCTATTCCCTACGATGCCAAGCACCCAATCATTTTACTAAAAACTCCAAAAGCTACACAACAAACTCTACATGTCCTCAGGCAAAATTATTGGATTCTAAAAGCACGTTATACCGCTCGAAGTATTGTAAATAAATGCATTCCTTGTGTTCGCGAAAGGGCCAAAGTCCATTCTCAAATAATGGGTGAACTACCTTCTGCTAGGGTAACTAGATCTCGACCCTTTGAACATACTGGTCTCGATTACGCGGGTCCAATGTTAGTTAAATTGGGAATAGGGAGAGTTTACAAAGCACATAAAGCATATATAGCTCTGTTTGTATGCCTTGCAACTAGAGCCGTACATTTAGAGCTGGTGTGTGATTATACCACTGAAGCCTTTTTGGCTACATTTAAACGATTCGTAGCTTGCAGAGGAACCCCTTCCAATTTGTATAGCGACAACGGTACCAATTTTCAAGGTGCTATTAAGGAATTGGAAAGAACATTTCAAAACCTAAAAGAAGATGAAACGCTACGAAATTTTTTCACAGAAGAAAATATGAATTGGCATTTTAACCGTGCTGCTGCCCCTCATTTCGGAGGGCTATGGGAAGCAGGTGTTAAAAGTGTAAAACATCACCTGCGTCGTATAATGGGCGATCATAAACTCACTATAAAAGAGTTGTCAACACTCCTTTGCCAAATAGAGGCGAGCCTTAATTCTAGACAATTATCAGCTGCATCAGATGATCTGGATAATTTGTCATATATGACTCCAGGCCATTTTCTTATAGGTTCATCTTTGTTATCGGTATCAGAACAATCAGTTCTTGATTTGACAGAAAATCGTCTGTCTAGATGACAGTTGGTCCAACGCTTCAATGAAATTCTCTGGCGAAGGTGGTCTCTAGAATACTTTCAGGGTTTGCGAAATCGGTATAAATGGCAAAAACCCAGTTCGAATATTCGTGTAGGAGATATAGTTCTTTCACGAGAAAAGGATAATCCTCCTTGTAAATGGAATTTGGGTCGCGTTACTGCTTGTCATCCCGGTAGAGATAATTTGGTACGATCGATTACTGTCAAAACGTCCAAAGGTACTTATGATCGACCTATTGTACAAGTGTGTCTCCTCCCCATACATAAAAATAAGGAACTATGAGAATTGAGATTAATTTGTCACGGCGGGCGCCATAGCCGCCTTATGTTTACGCACAGATATTTAAAAAAAATGTCTCGACACATTATAATAATTAATTTTGATAAGATAGATATAAAACATTACTGGTAAAATATTCACCTTTACAATCAAAATTGTGTAAAATTTTTTTGGTTCTATATTAATTATTTGATGAAATTGTTATCCTTATACTTCTATTTTATAAACGAAATCATTTTCTGTCTATGATTATATCAATTTCGTTTCAATTATTTGAAACGAGGCGGGCGGTATGTTCACGCATGCCTTAATTAATGAACCAGTACTCGGGCGAAATCACTAATTGATACGTGTGTGTGTGTGTGTGTGTGTGACGTATGCCTTCTTTTCAACTTTATCGGTCGCCTAAAGCGGGTGAATTTTCAGTGCGAAATAAGAGAGATAAGCGAGCGGCACGCGTACGCGATAAGCAATTTTGAGAACTCTCAGAATTTTAAAAATACTAAATTAAGCAAATTGTGTGCAAGTGGAAGACTATCAATAAACGACAATTCATTCCTTTTAAATAGAAATCGTTTTCTTTGAATTAATAAACCAGTTCTTCACTCTGATCCTTATCTAGCATCAATGAATCTTTTAACGCTTTAAAAATTATTTCTGTAAGAAATAAACACGTCTTCTTGTCATTATTTTCTAGGTGCACATGAAACTTTTCCCTCACGGAATGATTGTCATAATGGGATTGAGCTCATTTTTGCTGCTCTGATTTTAACTCCCAGATTACCGTCATCGCGCCTTGTCCGTGGCATTACTTTTTATTCAAGTTGAGAGATATTGATTCATCGTACGTTTCTGAACCGTCTATATCAGAAGCTGTATTTAATTTGTTGTGGCATTTATCTAAGCAGTGTGTCCCTGATATGTAGTTTTGGGTGAAATTGGGTACGATATGAATGTCTAACTTGATTTCTCTTCTTGAATTGACTTCAGACCGAAGCGATTTCGATGTTGAGCTCTCATACCCCGAAGTCGCAACCTCCTTTTTATTTACTAATTTTTCAATTTTATCCATAAATTATGATATACGAGGTACCGCTTTAGGGAAGGCGTGGAGAAATGAAGGAGGCGCGTTCACCCGAAAAGCACTTTGACATGTATTCAAAGAATCCTATCCTGCGCTATGATATATTTCGTACTGACTCCTTAATTCCTCTTAACATGTAAAATAAAACTGAAATCTTGGAAAACGCAAAGAAATTTAAATTCATAAAATTTCCGGAAATTTGGGCCCTATCTAAATATACAACGTTTTGAAATTTCCGCTCGGGCCGCCTGATACAGATCCCGAGTAGGGACCCTTTGATCTGGCAACTGGTTCAATGAGAGAATTCGTTTGGTGAAGGCAACTCTATTGACCACTGGATTGAAATGGCTCACGAAGTCAGTGAATTACCTTAAAACAGAGTGACCGAAAGCGGTGCATTTTCCCATTGTCCTCTGCAGGACGAGTGGTTGTCGGTACCACAGTATCTGGCTTTCCGGAGGGCGTCCGAAGGCTGGGACCTTCTTCGCAGCTAGCTTCATCTTAGGCTCAAAAACTCTCGCTGTTTACCTTTGAGGCTATGTCGTGGCTATCCTCTAGAGAAATCGCGGGTCAAGTTGCTGCTAGCTAGACCTGAAAACAAATGTGCCTCCTTTGTTTGTGGAGTGGCTTTATATCTTCCGATAATCACTGTGGTTTCGTTCTCCTGTGCTGTATTTCCCACTCCAGTGTGCATTGCTACTCTCTCATGCCCTCAGCGGTACCATCTTATGAGATGCGTACGCACGCCGACACACTAAAGTAAGTTCCTGTTATGACCTAATGTTACAAGTTAGTTTTTATGGACTGTTTGAAATCCACAAACACGCAGAGAAATTTCTTCTTGAAACAAAAGAAATCCTTTCGACAGAAGTGGAATTTCCTTTTATATTCAATGTTAAGAGGATAGTCTCTTGTTTCAAAAATAAATTCCTTTTCGAAGTCATCGATCTGAGGCAAGAGGATACTATCTTCCCTCTAAACGCACTTCTTTTCCCCTCGAAAAAATGATGCTCTTGTTTACTTAATTAACCTATTTTTCCATAAATACTTATTTTCATTACATTTCTATCATTACAAAGATAAGAAAACAAGAGTATAACAAGTTTTAGTTAAGATGACTACATTATATGCAAGGCCGTAGCCAGGGAGGGGGATGATGTGTGTTTGACCCCCCCCCCGAAATGTTTGAAACATGTACATAATATATATGTACTCTCCTGTGTGCCGCTGAATAACCCCCCTCCCGAAATTTCTTCTGCTGCAAATCCCCCCCCCCCCCGAAATTTTTTCCTGCTGTATATCCCCCACAGAAAAATTTTTCTGGTACGGCCTTGATTATATGTAAAAGACTTTTAGCTAATTCTCGGGAATCAAACGTAAAGTTCCTGTAAATCGTACAGCAAAAAATGCATCAGATGGATAGATAAATTACATCTTTTAGGAACTCTACTTTGGGTTCCTGGAGTCAGTTGGTTTGTGGATGACATTGCATCCAAGTTATGTAACTGGGTTGGGTTGAGCTGGGCTGCTTTTAGGATTCAGACCGAAAGCCTAGCCTTGGCCCAAATGGGCCCAAATTTTTGTTAACCATAAAAATGTATGCTACTGTACTTAATACTGCGTAGTAGTTACATATACCTTGCATACGCATGCGCAGTTGTTACCAATGGTAAATATACCTGCGCAGTAGTTACATGAAGTGCATACACCTGCGCGGTAGCTATTTACCACACATACACCTGCGCAGTTGTTACCTACAGTATATACACGTGCACAGTTGTTACCTCGAGTGCACACCTGCGCATTTGTTACCTATGGCACATGTACCTGCGCAGTAGTTACACACAGTACAGATACCAGCGTAGTAGGCACACGCAGCACATACACCTACGCAGTTGTTACCTACGGTTCATACATCTGCGCAGTTGTTACCTGCGGTATATGAGCATGCGCAGTGGCTATTGATAGTACATACACCTGCGTAGTTGTTACCTACGGCACATACATCTACACAGTTGTGCCCATTCGATGCTTAAGCCTGTGAAATAGGTATGTATAATACTCAAGTCTGATCCATAGTTACCGACAGTACTTACATCTGCCTAGTAGTTAGCTGCAGTACCAAAACCTTCAGTTTTTTTTTAGCTCCCTTTCGAATACATTTTTAAAGAATACGAACTTATTTTAAATATATTGTCGTTATTGTTCAAAAGAAAAAAAACTCATACAACTTTCTTGATAAGGGCAGAATGTTTGAACATTTCTTTAAAGCATTTTCAATTATCTTTGCACGAATATCTCAATTTAAAAAATTATTTTTAACCTAGGTAAATCAAATTGATAAAAAAAAATATTATGTGGGAAACTTTCAGTTACATAAATTAAATTAATGTATCTCAAATTTGTATCTCATTTGAAGTAAATAAAAACATATGTATATTTTTTGGAATTATATTTTATTAATTTATAAATAAATACGTTAAATACAACATACAAATAGAAGGAAAAATATCATAAAAACACGTGAGAAATTAAGTGTAACACATAATGTAGGATTGCCCATCTCCTGATGAAACTATCCTATGAACAGGTTCAAATTTAGGTAAGCATGCAGTTGTACATGAAGTCCAATTGAGATTTGGTTGAATGCAATAATCATGCAAATAATTATTAAAGCCTACTGTATCCCACTCTTTACCAATCATATAATTCACATTATTTTCCAAGAGAATAATGTGAAAAATTTCTAGGAAAATAGGTAATTCTTCACCAACTGAAAGGAAAATACAATTTGCTTTTTCATAACGGAAAACATTAGTCTCAAACCAAGTGGTAACTCTAACGAATTCAGGGAGTGGAAGTTTTAAGACTAATGAAAAATCTTCGTACCCTGTCAAACTTTTGAGAGACTTTTCTTTCGGAGAACTGTGCTAAGTAGGCAGTTTTAGCGCGGTGCTACCCAAAAACTAGTAAGCCAATGACCGTTGATGTTTCTTGACTAAAGACTTAGTGATATTAATTCTACTTTTACAGTTTTGCCCATATGCTATTAATTCTCTATGTTTTGATTCATGTGGCATGCACCATACGTTTATTAAAGGTCGTATGTGTTTTAAAAGTTGTGGATAGTGGGTCAGGTAATGGTGTTTGGGTTTTAAAGTCTCATTAGGAAACAGATCAATTCGCTGCTTTAAGTACATGTAAATTAGTTCCTTTAATTCATCTATCACTTCAAATTGTATAGACCTAGCTTTCAAAATATCTAATATCTTTCTTATAATCAAAAACCATTCCCAAACTGGCGTTCCTTCTGGCACCAAATCTCCAATGGCTAGTGGAAGATAGTGGACTAAGACTAACATTTCGGCTGCGTAAATAGTAAGACAATTTTTGTCGAAATGATGTTGCGAAATAGCAGATGGTTTGTCTCGGCTATGAATACCGTAATTAAAATGGCATATTCTTGAATTAATTATATTCAATTTGATTCCCGTCACTTTTATTAATTCTTTCGAAAGTAAGGGTATCTCATGTCGAAATGTTCCTAATGGAATATCGTGCATCATATCGAAAGCAATATTTTCAACAGCGTGAAAACTTCTTAACTGATTGAATATGCAATCTGATCCGATTCCTGTTATGGAAGGATTATTTTTCTTCAAATCGATTTCGTAATTTTCTCGATTTCTACGTAATTCAGAGATTTCATAAAGAGTACTTTGAATTAACTCTTTCGGAATACTGCAGCTACGGCATGAATAGTTAGCTCTGAAGCTGGTTAAAAATCCAATTATACCATGTACACCTAAATTATCTCCAAGAAAAAGAGTCAAAGCAAAGTAAACTGTTTCAGTGGTACCATTGACAGTAGTAGTTAGGCCCTCAGTTTCAAGAATTTTAAGTTCTTCAATTAAAGGTTCGAAAATTTGCTCATTGCCGAATTTTTCTTGGTCTTCCGCCATAACAAGAATCGAAATGAAAATCGAAGATAATTGATGGATATATTCAGTTGGTAAACATCCCAGTGTATAGTATACAGCACCTATTTTGCTACTAGTTATCTTAGAGCCCGTACGCTTATCGATATTAAAATCATCGTAATAAAAAGAAAAGTGGAATAAGGAGTTTACCAGCAAATCGCTGTTTAAAACGGCTATATAAACGTCATTGACAAAAGTGTTTTAAAAGCGTGGGAGACGCATTATCGAATTCTTGAAGGCAATTTTTCACCACTGCCAAACAACCTGGCAACTCTAAAAATATTTTGGGGACAGCTCTCAATGATACATACTGACCCCTTATTTCTATATTTCGAAAAGATTTTGGATTGGAAGGCCCGGATGTATCTGCACTTGAATTTGATCTTAGATCCTTGTTGCGAACAAATCGCAATTTATCTCCACAAAACTTAGAATTCGGGGGAATGTAGCATTGTGTACCTCGCAAATATTTATCACGAGCATATACTCAGTTTTTAATTTAGAAAATGGATTCCTTAGCAATTGAAACATTTGTTGTATTTTCTTAGTTTTATTATCGTTCCCTCCGACAAGTCCCACTAATCTTGGTTCTACAGTTTCAAAAATAGGACTTTTAAGAAATTTACTAGTTTCATCAACAATATCTTGCACAACTGAAACTGGAAATGCAGGCTTTAAGTAAAATTTACCTAGGAATGAGGCTGTTTGAGTTTCTATAGATTGTTCAAGTTGTTTTAAAGCATCATCGTTAAAATTACAAATAATTTCGTCATCGGATAATATGCTAGATATATATATTCATCAACTTGATGAACAAGTTCATCATCTTCTTCATTTACTTGATTATCAACTTGAATATCAATTTGATCATCAACTTGATTATCAACTTGGTTATCAACTTTGTTATCAACTTGATTATCAACTTCATTATCAATTTGATTATCAACTTGGTTATAAACTTGTTTATCAAATTGATTATCAAATTGATCAGCTTTATCACGAGCATGATGATCAATTTGTTCAAAATCTAAATCTTTACAATTCTGAAATTGATAATCATAATTGGTGTCGGAATGCGAAATGCGATTCAAATGTTGTAGAAATGCTGCTTTCGGTGAGAATTTTTTATAACAACCACTTTGGGCACAAATGTATATACTTGTATCCGTGAAACTATGAACAAATTGATAGTGCTGCACTAATTGTTTCGGGACTTCATAAGTAAGATTAGGGCATATTCTACACCGAAACATTTTTAAAAACGAACAAAGTATGCTTGGGAAGAATAGTCAAAAAAAAAAAAATATGTTTAAAATATGTTTTTCGTGGAAGTTTTAAACTTTGTTCATTCGTCCCTTAATTGCTTCACTTATTTGCGTGACAGTCGTGATGTGAACATCATGTTTCGTATTGATTTGGAAAACTACTTTTTCAATCAACTGCCACACGTTTTCGCAATATTTTGGATGAAGAAGGTTGAATGTCATAAAGAATTTAAAGACGACCTCTAGTGCGCGGATGGGATATTCGACAGGCCAAAGATGTACATTTAAGCTGACATAGCAAGAAATGGGTTTGTTTAAATCTTCTGCTACGATGACCATGCATGGCTGTGATCGAAGTTTCCATTGATGATACCTGTTTGTTCTTAAGTCAATGCTCGAGATAACGCTGTCTTCAGTCTGTAAATATTCATAATACGGATCATACTACAGAAGAAACTTGAAAAATGAAAAAAATCAGTTCTAGATAAAATTTTGAGCATAAGTATTATTTAAAAATGATCACACAGAAACATTTTTTTAATACCTTCCACCAAACTACAAATCCTTCACTCGTCTCCTCAATAGATGGTTTTTCAATTCCTTGGGAAGTTCGTACTGTCAATTTGCATGGGAATAAATAAGGTAGCAAACAAATTCTGAAACCGTCGAGATCACCAGATTCTGGATCACTTGATAGGCCTTCATATTGAGCCACAAATTCCTTTCCCACCGATTTACGAATTGTCTTCTTTTTCAGTTGAAACAGTGCTTCAAAGAATGGTTCCCAGTTGGTCTTGAAAATAATATCTTTGTCAGGAAACAGCCTTTTAAAGTCAAGCTCAATCTGTATGTTTGATAAGAGATTTACATAAATCTTTTGAATCCTTTCAAACTGAGTTCTATTCTCGTGAAAAAGAAGAAATTAGAATTTTTTTTGAAAACCTGTATGACCAGGAATTTAATGTGTCATAAATTAATAATAATTAAATAAGAAAGTAATAATTTCTGACAATTATGAGTCATAAAGTGCATATTTGAATTTGGTCATAGTAATATATAAGTATTTTTTCATACACGTACGAGTTGAGGTCCAAAATCGGATGTCAGAATCGGCCATTCTTCTTTCAGGATGTAGTACGAAGGCTTATCTACGAGACTCCTATTCTCACTTTTGTAATCAAAGGTTTTTTCCCAGTGTAGTTTTAATTCGTCAAAGGGTGCACGAAATTTCTTCAGCCACTTAATATGGGCTTGCACTTCAATTGAGGCTGATACTGTAGGAACTTCATTTTCCACTGTTTTTGGCTCAGTTTTCTGTCCAATTACTCCATTCTTCCTCAGAAGAAAAAGAGCATTTCGCCATTTATCAGGAAATTTACCTTTAGAATTTTTCTTTTTATTTCCATCACTGAACGCATTTATTTCATTTATTTACGCATTTATTTATTAATACTGTAAACTTTATATTTAATCTTTTTCATTGAAATGAAATATTCAACATTTTTACGTAGATTTAACCTTTTACTTATATCTAAGCAACAGCGGTTAATTATTATAGATGTGAGAGATTGCTGTGAAAGCCTACACAAAACTTCTTCTTTAGAATATTCTGCTAAAATTGCCCGTCCTTCTAATGAGTCATCTAAAGCTGCTTTAATAGCCTATGCCAATTTTAATTTAAAAAAAATATATTTTTTTTTATTCAAGAGATTTCAGATTCAACAGAAAAATTTCAAATATAAAATTCTTACTTGTGAAGAAATGTTTCGTTCATTAAGACGAAAAGCGCTGGGAAATTTCTTTGAAGTAGAAAGTGAAACTTGCTTTTTTTCGCACGTTTGTCCTGGCCCAAGTTTTGAGCTACATCCTTGTTCAGGAAATAAGTCAACCCGAGGTCTTTCGAGAGGATAGATCTGATTATTATTATTTCTGTGTATGTTAGAATTCGATGAATCCGCTATTTCGGAAGAAATCAAATAGCATCCATGATGAACTTGCGTTTCTATTGCAAAAATTGGTGATGTTGGAACAGACTCAATAGACTTTGCAAAACGATTGGGGTTTGGTAAAGGAAGATTATTGGATGAAGAATTTCCTTCAGTCATACTGCTGGGACCTAATATTCTTTTTTTGGAATTTTTAGGATGCTATAAAGAAAATTTGCTTTCAAAATGAAAATTGAAAAGCTTTTGATAAAATATAATACATCATTTTGATAACGTTTTTAATGCATACTAGTTAAATATAACGTTTAAGATTCAATTTTCAACATAAAAAATCTCTGATAATCTCTTGATTAGCGAAGAATTTTCCGAGATAAGAGTGGAAATCTGATTCTCTTTTTCATTCTCATTTTGAACACATTTAATCAGTCTTAATATTACCGCTTTACTTAAAACTATACAGCACAATGCATAATCGTCTATGGTCATACATGACAACACCTCCCAATCAATGTGATTATCTGCAATTGAAATTAGTTGCCTTTAAAAAAAATCAAAAACCTACAACTCTTTAGGTTCAGTTACGAATTTAAAAAATTTTTTAATAGTATTTCAACATAATATTAGAACAAAATGTTTTTTAAATTTCATTTCTTATTTTAAAAGGTTCTATTTATATTTAGCAGATAGGTACTTACCTTTTAATTTGTCCACAAACATTTCAATAGTTTTTCTTCCATTTTTGAAAAATATGATGAATTTTTTTGCTAATCTGGTTTACACAGCCTTACTGTATCACCAAAATTTGAGGTTTTGTTGTGAAAATTTTAACTTGATATTTCAAACTTCAAAATGATATTCCTTTTGAGAGAAACTTCACATCACCTTGTCGCGAGATTGATTCTTTTTGTGTCAAAAGGATATGGGTTCGATTCAAAACAATTGCTTGCAAGAGGATGATAGTTTTGTTTCACGACAACTTTTTTTCTGAGTGAATCGCATTGCCCACTTGGAGCGATACATTTAGAAAAATGATTTCTGAACCTTTACCTACCTATATAGAAATTCAGTTGGGAATTTTTCAGCTTTTGAAGATCGTAATAACAATTGCTAAATTCCCCATAATTACCTCATGGCATCATTTGACGCTACATCGTTATTTAAAAATATCCCCTCGGATTTGGCTTTGAAGATAATAGAAGGCACATGAAAAAGACATTTTACATTGATTTAATTCCACTGTTTCTAAATTTAATGATGTACTTTCTAAAAAATCTTATGAAACCCCTCTGGGATCTCGTATAGCTGCCAATTTACCTGAGAGGGTAATGCAAAATTTTAAATGTAATGCCTATTATAAAATGGTATTTCAAATTTTGGCTCGTATACGTTATGCTGTTGATACCTTTTTCATTATCACAATTCATAAACTTGATTTTATACTTTATATTTTCAACTTCTATCACCCAAGATTGAAATTCATATTTAAAACTAAAGAGAAGTAGTCGAAAAGCTTCTGAACCTCGAAATAATTACAGAATGTAATAACAGAATTATTATGGATTTGTTTCATGAAAAAACGAAGGCAAAGAGATTCATTTATTTTTTGTCGGATCATCCTGTTCGCAATAAGAACGGCGTCGTGATGAACCTACGAGATATGACTAAACTTCTTTCGGATTCCAGTTATCACACAAATAACTTGGATATAGTTACGAAATATTTATTTCATAACAACTATCCTGAAAGCTTTGTCGATTATCACTTTAAAAGAGGGTTAAAGGAATGAGAAGCTAGAAACAGTGTCCATGTGGAGATAGAGAGCAATGGTGAGGTTGTTAGTATTGAAAAATAAATCATATTCATCTAATTTTGAGACACACTGTCAAATAATATTAGTAGACTGCTTTGAAATTGTAATATGAAACCAATTTTTAGAACTGATCATAAATTTGATAAAAACATTACATTAGGCAAGGATAAGAATGACCTGCTCTTTTGGTATGATTTAAGTCCGACAAAAACTTGTCGTCTACTAAACTGGGGTGGAGAGATTCCAAAAGTTAAACAATTGTTATATTTAACATTTTAAGCATAAATATATTAAACATATAACTTGAATTTCAGGTACATTGTATTCAGAAGTATTACGTTTATTTTTGAAATGACAGGTTTCCGTAAATCCAAGTTCGCTCCCAAAGAACTGGGCTGCAGCTTCTAAGTTTGAACTTCGCCTTGAAGCATCGAGGCTTGTGGCTTAAAAAAATCAATAATCGGATGGTAATTATAATTTATTCGTCTCTGAGGCTTGTCAAGATCTTCATCACGTTCGCTTTGCTTTTTGGCCTCAGGGTTTTCCTCTCGGGTGGATGGTCGACTATATCTGAAACCATTTGAAAAAAGTAGTATTACTTAAGGTATTCTATCTATTAGGAAGACAAGTTTTGTCCTTGTTTTTGTTAAACAACCCGCACGCCGCGAAAGTCTACTTATTGAAACATACACAATTAAAATATGGATACCCTTGGTTTTATTGGTTCCTACTTCGCTGCTAAGCAATTTCACATTCATATCTCGTCCGCTACTACCGGTAATGATTAATAAATAATTACATATCAAGCGAAATCATCAGAGGCAAGAAACATCAGATTATCATGAGAACAATCATGAATAGCTAATAATAATAAAAACCCTGGAATTTGGGGGAAAGTCAAATTCAGTTATAACTTTTCGCGATGCCCCTGTGCCATCATTCTGCTTAAACCAGTCTGGTTTCTTAATGCCCATGTAAGGGGTAATGTTAATAATTTATTTTGATGTTGTTTTTCTTGGTTGAGTGACATTCAAGGTTTCATTGTTAATCAAATGGTTTACGCACAATGCTCTTTCTCCTTGAAGGTCTCTCTCTCTCTCTCTGTTCTTTGAGTTTTCAGGCGCTTTTCCTTTGGTGAGAGTGGGCAGTCGGATGCCAGCTGTCGGGCATGTATGTCGCCCTAGGGATCCGCCGGTCTCTTTTAAAGTTATCAACGCGCGCAGTGTAAGGTGCACATCTCGTTTGTAGCTCGACAACAATGATCCTTTAGCCCTTTCGTGAACATGTGATTCTGAAAGAAAGTGTCCGCTACCGTGCGAGGCAGTGTTCTCCAAGTGTTTGTCTTCCCTTGTTTATTGTGTCACACTAGGAGTGGACATGTTTTTCTTCTGCTGAACCACAGGTCACGCAAATCATGGTTGCCAAGCACTTCAGCCAAGTTCCCAGTCAGGTGTCAACGAGTGCAGCCCCAGTCGGTTGTCGCAACGACAAAGAAACTCAAATGTGCTCCTGCTAGTCAAGTCAGGTATCTAAGTCCTTTTGATTTGGGTTTAGTGTTTTCTTTTCCTCTCATTTGTTAGCGACGGGTTCGGTGATTCCCGACTCGTTCATCTTCTGGTGTCGTGGGAAGTGACGAGTCGGATGACGTATTACCTCCGGTTGCGTCGGGATCGATCGTTCGTCGAACGATCGTGGTCGTAGCTTCCGGAGGCTACATCTGTTCCAATGTTCACCAAAAACCAAAACCTTTTTTTGGATCCAGAAGGAGTGTTCTGCTGGATAGACTCGGACTCATAGATTTGGATTGAATTCGATACAAGGTATTTGGATTCTTTCATAATCATGGAGATACATCTTGTGGTGGCTTGTTGGTCAACTTTGACATGACTCGGTGTGATCCCCTCGCTGCCCCACGCCAGTCCGTCATTAAATAATTAACAGGTAATGTGACCTAGAAAATTCACGTGGAAAAATCAATTCAAAATGCTAGTGCAACGAAGTATTATCGGGGGGCAATTTTTTGTTTGGAAGCTCAAATCTATATTTGAGGCGAAAAGTCCCTGCGGATCGTCGACACTTGCAAAAAAAGATTTTAAATTTCTTGAATATTGCATTTTCAATGCAGCAGAAGAAAAATAAGCAGAACTGTCGCGATATTCAAAATAGAGCATTTATTCCAACAGACAAAAGAGTGAAGATATTTATAAAGTTGTGATACATTATTAAAACCCATAACAAATGTATATTATTACGAAATATATTTTCATGAAAACACTAGAAGAAGAAAAAATACATTGAATGTGAAATAATGACTTAAAAAATTCCGAAATAAACTCCTATGTCTGTTGCAATAATTCTTCTATTTTGAATATCGCACCAGTTCTGTTCATCTCCCGATAATCACTTGTTGCGCTAGCATTTCGAATTGATTTTTTTCCGGTGAGTTCATTAGGTTACATTAACCCCTACATGAGCCTCAAAATCACGTCACTGTTCTTAATTGCAGTCTAGTTTCTTTATACGACGTCACTTTACTCGATTGCAGTTTAAATTCTCTGCGCAGACTGTGTGCACATAGTCATTACAATACCTTGGGATCATAAGGTAACTGATCATTCAACCTGGAGTATTTCAATCCATTGAAGGTGAGGATTCCACGTTAAGACAAAGCAGAACAAAATAAAATCGTGAGTAAATCCAATTTAACATAAACTAAAATCTAAATCATAAAAATCTCAAAATCTCAACCGTTTCCCTTTGCTTAATATGCTGTTAGCAGAGAAGCAGATTCAACATGTTCCATCCAAACATAACTACAATTAATGATGATGACATACCCTAAAGTAAGGAATTTGGTAAAAATAAATTATGGTATCTGACGTGAAGTATAGATAACAGTAAAAAATTTTTTTGTTTGTTTGTAAATTTGACGAATTTTGCTGTTAATAACATTGTGCATTTCAACCACGGATAGGGATTGAAACCTAATATATTTGATATAAATTTTGATTCGATTTTTTTTTAAAACACAACAAACCTTTTTTATTGTTATTCTGGCCAACGATAGGGACTAAAACCTAAATTAGGAGATCAACCATTACAAAGTTAAAGGGACATTATTTTTACTTTAGTGAGATGATTAGTGACCAAAAAAGGAAATTTTAAACTTAAACTTAGTAATTTTCTCCCTCCTCCTTCTCTTCCAATATTAGCATCCTTCTATATTATTCTTGTTACAATTGCGTTACAACTAGCATATTTTACGAATTTCACAGTAACATTGACCCGACACCGAGCATTTTGAAGAGAAGTCATACACTGTAAAAAATAAAAAAAATGGTACCACTTAGAATGGTAAAATTACCAACAAAAAATTGGTGCAATTTTACTACTTTGATTATGGAATGAAAACCACTTGCATGTCAGAAGTTCCAACCAATCTTGTAATTTTACCAGTTTTAGACTGACACTATAGCAAGACGTTGTAGAAATACAGTTTCTGCTTGTGTAAACTGTGAGTTTCAGAGTGAGTAATAAATGGACCTCTTTCAGAGTGTTGATTTTTTTGATGCTGGTAAAATTACAGAAACTGTTAAAAATTCCTTTTTCCAACGTAATCTCACGTCTTGAAATTTGATCATTTTTAACGCGGTGATTTTGCACAGCTCTTAACGTAGTATAAGTACAGGTAATTTTAAAGTTTTAAAGTTGCCCCTTATGTCTCGTGCCAAAGATATTTTGCTCATGTTGAAAGAACTCTGAAGAACTCGGAGCAACTCGGAGACTCAAGAGTCGACTTCGACAATTATGATTGTGTTTTGGCTGTGATATTTTGTGTACATCGTTTCTCAACGACAAAATTTGTATGAAAAAAAAACGAATTATTCATATTTCGTATGTAGATGCTAAAGTTACCATGTTGAATAAGAACAAGAATATTTCAGGTTAGAATACTACCACCTACAAGTGCATAAAGCATTATGGTATTTTACAGAATCTGTCTCGAAACTTACACAACCTAAAAGTTGAAATCCATATTAAAAGTGAATATTCGTTAATGTCAGTGAAAACGTTACTTTGGGAGTAGGTAATAATCGGACCTACTCTGAAAGTGCTAAAATTACCAGAAATTTTTTTTGACAGTGTAGCCGTAAACTCGACAACGTCGCACTGAATAAATTTGTACCTAAGTGTCAAATCTCGACAAAATTCGTTATTGTATCAGACAAGATGCAATTGTCTGTTGTACAGTCAGGTTCAAATAATTAGTCTTATCTCTACTAGATCGAAGCTTTTAAGCACTCTCGACTGAGGAAATTAAAATAGAATTATTAATTTTCTTATTATAATTTCAAATAAAAGAACAAATTAATTTTGACTCCAATTACACAGCCACACAAAAAAAATCGTTTTCTGGACCTGGAGGTCACACCATGTTGACTATATGTTTTTTGGGTCGCTGAATCCGAATCCGAGGTTCAAAAAATCCCAACACGTCAGGGTTCTGACATAACCTCATAAAACCTCATAAGATTTTATTTTTTCAAGTCCGGGGGTAAGACCATGGTTATTATATGTGTTTGAGATCGCTGAATCCAAATCCAAGGTCCAAAAAACCCAGCACGTCAGGGTTCTTACATCATCTCATCATACCTCATAATTATTTTTTCTAGTCTGGGGATCAGACCATGTTTACTATATGTTTTTGGAGTCGCTGTATCCGAATCCGTGATCTAGAAAACTTCAGAACGTCCGGGTTTTGGTTTTCAAAGAAACTCGTGAAATTTATTCATCCGACTTACGTGTGTCTGCCACTCAGAGAAAGGTCCTCTTGTAACAAAAGGATGTTTCTTGACCTGAATGGAATTTCCTTCCAAATTTGAGGTTCAGAGGATTCGGACCACGGATTCGGATCACCCCAAAAACATATAGTAAACATGGTCTGACCCCCGGACTTGAAAATCAAATTTATGAGGTCTCATGAGGTTATGTAAGAACCCTGACGTGCTGGGGTTTCTTGGACCTCGGATTCGGATTCAGCGACCCCAAAAACATATAATAAACATGGTCTGATCCCCAGACTTGGAAAAATGAAATTTGATGAGGTTTTATGAGGTTATGTCACAACCCTGACGTGCTGGGGTTTTTTCGATCTCGGATTCGGATTCAGCGACCCAACAAACATATAGTCAACATGGTCAGACCTGGAGGCCCGAAAAACGATTTTGTTTGTGTGGCTGTGTTATGATTACAATTATTAAAGTAATATTACATCTATATGGGCAACCATCTCAAAATTAACGATTTAGGGGCGGCAACTTGAATTTCAATAATTTCATTCAGTGTCAGTCCAGAAATTATCTTCCGATCAATTACTGTACTTAAAAATAGAATGGAAAATCAAAGAATTACTTTTGATGAACTGAATATTTCCCCACGCAATGTGAGAAGATTGAATTGTAATTAATTATCAATCAAATAATTAATAATTAATTAATCAATCAATGAACCAATCAATCAATTGAATTATGAGAAATAGTGTGTTATTATGACCTTAATTGTTAAGCTGAATGCAGCTTAGGCAAGGAAAAATTTTAAGATACGAGAAAATGTATAATAGGCAAGCGGTGCACCCCTAAAAAGACGTATACAAAAACGAGTTGACCGAGCAGATAGTTTCGCCCAGATAGAATCTTTTCTAATCGATGTATTATGTTGTTGCGAACAGAAAACCTTTGTGACATTTTTTCGGGCAAAAATAAGCACTTTTCAACTCTTGTCATTTTTTCGGAAAATGCTTCGTTTTCGAGCACGAGCAATTTAAGGTAGAAAAATAACCAAAATGCACCATTTTCATAAATTTATTTCTCGGTTTCTACTGGAGCTGTTTGAATTTTCTTTATTCGAGGTTACTCATCGGAATTTATGTCTTCATGCAACATTTTTTTCATCCTGGCGACTTTCTTTCCCGTTTCATGATTTGCGATCAAAAACTCGTGAAATTCACCGATTCTCCACGAATCTCCAGACACGGACATTTTCATACTTTTGATTTCACACTATAAGTATTTTGATTCTAAACCGTTTATATGGTTCTATACAGGCAAAACAGACAGCAAATTTGAACACCGTCGATTTATTTTCATTCATAAACAGTATACATTTTTTTAAAATTAATTCCAGAACAAAAAACTAATAAATATTATCGACCCTAATGCCAATGAAAAATCTGCTTTACAGTTATAATACTTGGGTCAATTAATAACCATATCTTTCGAAAAATTAGCAAAGATATCATTTAACTAGATTCTATTAATTTCAGCATTTTCACTCCTACATAACAGAGATTTCAAACTTGTGGAATTAATATGAAAACTAATGATACTATGGAAAAACCAGAAGCACCTTTAGATTTCTCTTATTAACTTCAAGTGCTTTTTACATTAAGCAAGAACAAAGATTTCCTAAACAGTTATTATATTGAAAATATTATGAGCCAACTACCACCAGCCCTGAATAGTCAATATTATTATTGTTATACCATTAAGCCATTTCCCTTTCGGGGTAGGCGTGACTTGCTCGGTTGGAAAATAGTGAATAGGTATACAGGTATAAAATGGGTCGGTATATGGGTATAAGGTATATAGGTATTTAGGTGTGAGATATAGATGTTTTAGATTGATCTGGAATTCTCGTGCTATTTATTTAAATGACACGTTCATTCCGCAACACTGCTCCGACCCAGGTTGCTGATCAATCTCTCTAGCAATCACCCCAAGTGTGGAGCCTCACAAAGTTGTTATGCATGGTTCCCCACTTGGGCCCATTAGTATCCTAGGTCTTTGTTTCAGGCATCATTCACTCTATTGTCACTCTGTTTACAAACTATTTGTCGCCACACTTTTCTGTCCTGGCATACTACTCTAGCTTCCTTCACGTCCATGCATTTTTTCATGCAAGCTCTTGTGTTTCTATGGCTTCTTATGTCTCTTCGGATTAGTGTCTCATTCACAGATTCTAACCATTCTTTCGGCGGTCTACCTCTGGGCATTCTGCCATTTACTTTACCTTTATACACTTGCTTGGTCAGTCGTTCATCTTTCATTCTTTCAAGCTGTCCGAACCACCTTAGCTGATTTCTTTCCCATATGTCAACTAGTGTCTCTCCTGTACCACATTCTTTGCGGATTGTCTCGTTTCGTACTTTGTCCATCAGTGTTTTCCCGCATATCATGCGCAGAGGTTTCATGCCGATCGCGTTGATTTTACTCCTGTCCTTTTCTTGACATGTCCATGTCACGCTAACGTATAGTACAGCCAGTACGGAAATAGAGTTATGTATGGCCATTTTAGCTTTTTTTGATATATTTTTATTTGTGAGGATGGACCCTGCTCTACCGATAACCTGCTTACCCTTATCTATGCGCCTATCTAACTCCCCATCTATTTTTCCGTCGTCAGTGAATAGACTACCTAGATATACGTACTCGCCAACTTGTTCTAATCTCTCATCATTTAGGACAATGTTGCACATTGTTTTCTCACTTTTTCCCTCAAACACCATGATTTTCGTTTTATTCAAATAATGAATAAAATATTTTTTCAATTCCCTCCATGCTGACCCCTTGCTACAAACGGATCTGTATACCGACTTGGAATTTGTTTGCATAAAACTATAAGCCCGTCCATAATTTTGATCTTGAATCAGAAGGCTTATCTTTTCGTACTTCTTTACATTACTCACAATGAGTGGTATACTTCCTTCGCAGATAATAAAGAGAATGAGGCGTCAGGTTTCAGGCACAGGGGCAGTACTGAAATAATATCCTTGTAACGTAATTTCTGTTTGTATAGATATTTTTTAAACTGTAGGTGAATTAAATGGTTAAGTCGCTAAATGAGAACCTGATCTTATAGTTAACTTGTAAATTCAGGATTTATGTACTGACCGTTTTGCTTACAAGCCACGTAGACCGTCCATAAATTATTGTCGTATTTACATATGACATCCCTCCTTTCACCTAATGTTGTTGAGCTCAAAAGTGTCTCGGCAATACTGAATACATCTGTTTGTGATAACTCTCGAGCAAAAACGTAGAATTTATAGATTTATCGAAATGAGAACGAACTTATTTCTCCGATAGTACATCTGGGATAAATCGTATCTCAATTCATTAATGGCACTTGTCATGCATGGGATTTACTTTGACAAACATGCCAAACTATGACCGCTTTCTGATATCGTAATTGCTTCTCGGGGGGTTTAAGCTTGATGGATTGGAATTTTGATAATATTTCAATAATATTTCATTTGAGCCTATAAGGGCCTCGATGTTTATTCGAGGCTCCTAGAACATTTTTGTTCTATTGAAGGAATTACATCACATATGGTAGACTAGTTTTTTACTCCATACAAATAAACTTTTAGGAAAGTACAGTTCTTATGTCCAACGGAAAACCCTAGTAAGTGATGTTTAGCATATAGCACATAAACTGTTAGTTTTACCTATATATTCATTGCACAAATAAACACGTAAATAAACCAGAAACTTAAAAAATACAGAGAATAGTAAACGCGACACTTGCTGTGTGATATTCAAGAATATATACTAACTCAAACATCCAATAGTTTGAGAGTCTATATAAAAGCCATATATGGGTAATTGTCAAATTGAAGGCAAACTTGAAGTCCCAATAATATAACATTAACTTAGAAGCTCGTGCCGATTTTTTTAAAATTTTAATAAACACTTATTATCATCCTCTACAGAATGGACAGTTCCTTTTTTTCATTTCTGTTCCTATTTAATTTAATTTAATATAAGAACACCCGAAACGTCATTACCGTACTGCGTCCCAACCTCACTTTGCACAAGGATAAACTGATTTTCTCCGTTTTTTTAGACAGTAACCTGAAAAACGCTTGACGTATCAAGTTTGTAAACTTCACATGAACATAAATTTAATGTATGCACATTTTTTTAATTCAAATAAATAATATTTTAAAAGCCTTGATGTCTGTCCCTCAATTTTTTCCATTTCAGAACTCATTACCGTACGTCTGTTTTTCTAGTAAAATATTGTAGTTCCAGTTGAGTAATAAATACAAAAATATTAGGCGTATTGTTTAATACAAGTTTTTATAAAATTGAGCTTAAAATATTAACTCTCTTTTCTGTGAATCCGATATTAAAACTGAAAAGTGCATCTTGACAACAAAAACGTCATTACCGTACGTGCGTTAAAAACCATTTTCGGAGTGAAAAAAATTTATGAAAACAATTCCGTTACTTGCTTGGTGGTGTTTTCTTTCATAAGTAGGTGACTTTTGATAATTAAAATTTGTTATTTTTTTATAAACAATAAAAAAGGTTAAACTTTAACATTTTTCTCGCATCATTACCGTACGGTACAATAGAACAGCGTACGACTGATTATATGCGCGTGCCCATGGACTCATTATTATTTCTTATTTTCATAACTGCCCCTTTTGGATTTAAAATAGTTACATGTGATAAGATCAATTTCCGTTATGAAATATTTAATTCCTAATAATAATATGATTGCCACTGTAGGTGCTGAAATTCGCCTACAATTTGACAATTACCCATATATGTGGCAGCACTATTCACACTAATCAGACAGTCTGGCATAAACACTAAAAACTTACTTTATTATTCAGATATGCACAACACCCGCTCTTAATTCGGGTTTAATTAGACTGATTTATATTCACTACCGCAAATCATCAACTTGCAAATCACATACTCATTAATTTCTGTGCACCCTGGTTGCCACGATAAACGAGCATTGATTTTGTGTTTCAATCTAAACGTATGCAAGTTCATTCTAGAAACTTTGTGTAGACTGTTTCTTTGGCTGCATGTCCTTGGGCAATGTGGTCCGCTTCCGTTCTAGATAAAGCGACAGTTCTTGGTTTTCTGGCTCTTCAGGTGACAGCAGTACCAGCGGCCTTGAACAAAAATTCGATGTAAGCTTTTCGATCATCGGCGTTGAATCCTAATTCGCATCAACTGGATAACTAAATCTTTTTCGGTTTTGCGGTACATAAATCCGTGGTTGCGTGTCTCCTTTAAATACCCTTTACATACATGGAATCATTCACCGGAAACGGTTAACCCAGCCTAGGATTTTTGTTGTTGTTGTAACGCACAGGTGGTGAGCAGCAACACATACTCTCGAAGCGCTCCCATCATTAATGAGCATCAACATTTTTATACGTATTGTTTTTTTTTTTGTTTCTTCACGAGCACCACGAATTGTAAACTTGGGGACATCATTGGGAGAACTGCTTGATGTGGACACGAGGCAACAATGAAAGAGGTGGAAGAGCTTTGACAGCACACTGGGTCCACAGTTTGACTGGCCTAGTGAACTTTTTGATTTCCACCGGATACGCCAATCAACTATTCTCGTGCAGAGATTTCCGCCCTCACAGCAGCTAGAGTGTTCATAAAGACACACTTCCTGGTATGTGCTAATTCATAAAAATTTATACTTTTTCGTACCGAACTCTAAGACTTTGCTTTTTTGAAGTTGTACCAGTAACTTGCTGTACGCGTGCCATTACTGATGTTTATGTAAAGTCACTAGTCGTGACAGAATCTTATTATGAATTGTAATGCTGCTTTCCGAAATAATCATAAAGGTTTCCATACTGCCTGTCTGTGCGCTAAGCTAGGCAGGTCAGTTCTAAATATTTGAAAGATATTATCAAAGATTCGAAGATATAGAAAAATATAAAATATTAAAATTTAGGAAGTCTGGTTCAGCTTACGAAGATGCACGGTTTCTGCCGCAACCATATGATATTGTTTTTATCGGACTTCCCTTTGGCTCGGTTTTCACAATGTGAAGACGTCCTCGACCCCACGGAGTTTATGGAGGCGTTTCTCTCGCAATTTCAGCTGATAAAGGTAGATTCACGTTTGCTTTTAATTGTCTCCCATCATTGAAAACATCTCTAGTAAGTTCATTGGGAAGATCGTTCTCATCTGTAAGTTCAACTTCATCATCTTCTTCATGCCAGATTTCGTGATCGTCCTCATCATCGTCCTTGAAAATAATTATCACTGATGTGTTACCTGGAAACTTTCTTTCCTCTTCTATGGCCTCAACTCTGTTGAATATTTTCTTTCATGCGACGTCTTAGCTGACTAAATTATAGTATCTTTTTAATTTGTGGATTTTAAAGACGATATCTGTCACATCAGACATAGCATAACGTACACACCTAGCCATATCGATCAGTGTGCGATTCACTCGATCAGCCTTGACATTTTACTCTGGCGTATAGGACATTTTTCGCACTCGTTTGATGCGAAACACTATTTCGTCTGAGAGCGAACATTACACACAGGTTTGCAAGAAATAGAGTTTTCCTGGTTAGAGGCAAAGTAAATGAGTATTCTGGTTATTCAAAAAGGGGAGAAAGTGATAATTTAATGAGAGAACAAAATCCAGGCTGTTAAGATTGAAGTTTACGTTTTTTTAAAAAAAATGCTTCTAATTAGATCCAAAATGAAGGTACAAATTACAAAAGGACCAAAATAATTTAAATAAGAAAACATTTTGAAAAATCGAGATTGATGATTAAAAGCGTGAAACAATTCTTATTTTAAATTCTGTGAGCTTCTTTCCTGTGAAGAAATTCAGAAATAATTAACTAAATTTTAATAATAAAAACCATCGAATTAAGAGCTGTAACAGACATTGGATGGACAGACAGTTTCATACGCAGTAAATTTATTGTAGAAAACTATTCAAAAACTCGAGAGCTAAAATAAGAAAAAAGTAAAATCGCCTTTGGTATAAACCTAAAACCAATTATGGGTTTTGTTTCTTTGATAATTGTTGTTGCTAATCGGACATTTCATTTCAGGTTTGTCCTTCTTTCAGGATTGATACCGATGTGCATACTCGAGACCAATTTTAACAAAATAATGCTCACATAGAGAATATTGTTACAGCAACAATATATAAACAAAACCCGAGGCGACGAAACCCTAAAATATGAAAATAATCAAAAATTCCCCGCCGGAATCACATGAAACAGACCTTTGCATTATCGATTTTTTTGAAACTTTGGCCAGCTAATAGCCGAATTTCTCAAATCACGCTCTGTCCCTCGTTGCGGTCGCGTTTCACGAAGTTCAACTTTTAGCGGGTAGGACGAGTGGAAGGGGTTTGGCTTCTAGCGTGTTCGGCTATGAGGTTCATTATGCAAAACTAATCTCAGGTGGCAGCACCGAGCCGAGTACTAGACCCTCTGTCGATGAGATACGAATTTTAAGAAAAGAAATTTTGTTAATAAGTATAAACTGCCATTTGTACCTTGTAAAGATAACAAAATATATTTTTCAATCTTTCTTATCAATATTTATCACATAAAAAAAAATTGATTAGCATTTCGAACTCGAAAGTTCATTGCCTCACTACCCGATTCGGGTAGTGTTTCTAGGTGGATAAATACTACCAGTGTGGGTCCACCACACCCACGACGGGTCAACAACACGCAGTATTCCCCGCACGGTCACCCATCCAAGTACTAACCGCGCCCAACACTGCTTAACTTCAGTGATCTAACGGGAACTGGTGTTTTCAGCGTGGTATCGCCGTTGACATTTATTATTATATTTATCACATAGCATTTGTAAAAGGTTGATAAATCCTTTTCTGACTGTCACATGCAAATTGAGGTTAGGTTTACTATAGTTCACCAAATATCCCATTGTATGTATAATTTTCACTGAAAGTATAAATTACTTTCGTATATAAGCACTAAACACATATTTAGGGATTATTTACCCTTATATGTGGTGTGGTGAACTCACACTTGTAGTTATTTACTACAAGAAGCTATCCACCTAGAAACACTACCCGAATCGGATAGTGTCACGCCTACCCCTAAAGGCTCGCCGAAAGGGAAATGGCTTAATGGTATATATTTAATTATAAGCAACCTTACACTAAGCACTGTATTTTGTTTTGTCTCTCATTGACAGAGGGTCTAGTACTCGGCTCGGTGCTGCCACCCACGATTAGTTTGGCATAATGAACCTCATTGGAGGAGTTAGGTTCAGGACATCCGCCAGCCGTTCTGGGCCCCGGGGTTCTATATCATCAGAGGCCCTCCTCTGCCCCCTTTACTATGCAGAGTTTTACTGCAGACTACTAGAGTTTTACTACTAGCGTTTTAGTGCAGAGTTTTAATTGCCGAAACCTAGTTGCCAATCAGAACGTAAGCAGAAAAATATTCACAAATTATAAAGGATATTGCCATTAGAAGTATCATACAATGAACTTACATAACTCTAAAAGATGCATTTCGCAAACCTGGAAACAAACAATTAAGATTCGTTCTTTGAAGAGTATTAAGTAACTGTAAAGGTTGCAGAGCTTCTTTGCCGAAATTTGCAACAAAAATGGATTTCAAAACGTTAACTTCATCCGCTAGCTCATGCTGCAGGTCCTGGGGGTATTTCTTCAGCAGATCAGTAGCTTGATTCTCAATTTCGTCATCAGATAGAACGCGTAATTTCCAATGAACAGAGAAACTTTTACTCGTCTCCCATTTTCTTCTGCTTGCAATTTCTCTTGGTTTCCCTTGAAGAGATTTTGGCCACCTGATGTTTCTTCCCAGCGTGTTAGCTTCGTTCCAAATATTTCCCATACCTTCCATTATGCAGTTGTTGCAGCTTTGCAATTAGGTTAGGTTAGGTTTAATACGGGCGGGAAATCCATTAGAGAACTCCCCTGGTGCTCAAGCTATAAAGCCTATTGTGCCATAGCCTTACTTCTTCACTCTCAGCAGTCGACCCCAGACCTCTTGACGAAGCCTAGTATGACGACCACCGATCGCGTTTCGATTTCCTCTGTTTCCATAGAATGGACACCGAGGGTCTGTTGCCTGAGCCTAGCCTTGGCAAAGTTGAAGCGTTATGTTATTTTATCTTGCCTCATCTGTAGAATCGGCAGTGTGCTGATATCACTCGGGAGTCTAGTGTGTTTAGTCCCCTGAGTCCATCTATTTGCTCTTGCCAGGCGGCCCATCGCATGAGCCGCTCTGGCGATTATCGCAACATGCAGGGGTTCCTCACAGAGCATGAATCCTATCGCCGCTGTAGGCGCATTCCTCATTGCTCCAGTCAAACCCCTAAATGCTAGCGTTTTTTAAATCTTCGCAGCCTGTCCTGCATTGTTTCATATTCCGCTCGTGGCCACCAGACCACGGCTGCATGTCGGAGGCTGGGTTTTAAGACAGCAGAGTAGAGTCATGCAAGCATCTTAGGCCCTAACCCCCACGTCAACCCAATGGATCTCCTGCACATCCAAAAAGTCATGACAAATTTCCTGCATCGGGTCTCCAGGTGCATCGCCCAGCTCAGCTTGCTATCCAGGATTACTCCTAGATATTTAACTGAATCGGAAAACGTCAGCTTTCCACCACAAAATACAGGAGCGCCAGCTTCCGGAACTTTATAATTCCTCGTGAAAATGACCAGATTGGTCTTTTTTGGATTTAACGAGAGCCCTGTGCTATCGCACCAGAGCTCTACGATTCGCAGCGCCGACCTTATGAGACCCATCAGCGTTTCCAGATGAGCCCCCTAACTAGGATTACAAAGTCGTCCGCATATCCTTGGGTATAGTACCCTTTTTCATTTAGCCTACGAAGGAGGCCGTCCACTACAATGCACCACAGGAGGGGCGACAGTACACCCCCCTGTGGGCACCCCCGCGGAGCTATCCCCCTTACTAGGCCTTGACCCTATCTGGTTTCGAGTCTTCCTCGGCGTAGCATACTTCCTATCCAGCATACTAGCTGAACTGGCACGCCACATCTCCGAGCCTCTCGACAGATGACTTCTGGAGGAGTATTGCTGAAAGCACCCTCTATATCCAAGAAAGCGCTCACAGCGTACCCCTTTTGTTCCAACTGCTGCTCCAATTTTGTTACAACAGCATGAAGCACAGTTTCTACAGAGCAGCCTGCCTGGAAAGCATGCTGCCCTCTATGCAGCGGGGAAGCCAAAAGTACCTTATCCCTAATGTATCTCTCGAACAGCCTCTCTAGCGTCTTCAGAGTGAAGGACGTTAGGCTGATTGTTCGGAGGAGGGACGACCAAATCCATGCCTTTTTGTAAAAGCACTGGATAAATGCATACGCCCCTGGTGATTTAAAGCGGCAAAAGGACCATACGGCCCATTCCACCTGTTTTTAATCAGCGACCTTAGCGGGGAAACTCCAGTCGGCCCTCTCCACCCCCTGACCCCGGTCTTCCTCCTCTTGGTCGGTTCCGATTCGCTGAAAACCCGGGAAGTGAACTTCCATCAGGTGATTCAGCGTTGCTTCGTCATCCTCGGCAAACTCACCATTATCGAGCCTTATGAGCCCGAGGCGAGCTTTCGGATTTTTCGCTAGGATCTTGTGGAGCTTCGGTGTTTCCGGAATGTTTTTCGATTCCTCGCAGAAGCCCCTCCAATCTTCCTGCTTATTATTTTTATTGTATTCGCACTGGGCCCTCGTATAGATGTCCCAGTCCGAAGGCAATTTAGTTCTATTTGCCCTATTGCACAACATTCTTGTATTTCTACGGAGTCTCTCCAGGTGGGTGTTCCACCATTCTGCTCTTTTCCTCGACTTGATAGTGCTTGTGGGGGAATTGTTCTCATATGATATTGTCAGAGCCCTTCGCAGAAAATGTGCTGCGTGCTCCAACTCATCAATGGTACCATAGCTTGTGGGGAATTCCGCAAGCCTCCCTTCGAGTTCCTCTTTATATGAGTCCCAAAGTGTATTTCTGGGGTTTCTGATATTAGAAACCACCGGTTTTCCTAGGGTTAATCGGAACACTATGTGTTTGTGATCCGAAAGAGACTCCTCATCGGAGACTCTCCAATCCACTACCCTGCTCCTCAGTGCACCTGAACATAGAGTCAAATCGAGAACCTCACTCCTGTTTTTAATCTGGAATGTGGGAGTATCACCCCGATTCAGAATCTCCAGCTCTGTGCCTGCTATATATTCAATTAAATCTCTCCCTCTGTCATTTATGTTCGTGCTTCCCCACACCGTGTGGTGAGAGTTAGCATCACAGCCCAACAGAAGAGGAATCTTATTCTCCTGAAAATACCGAATTAGAGCCTTCACCTCTCTGGGAGGCGGAGGTCCCTCGGGATCACCAGGGAAAAAAGCCGAAGCAATAATTACCTCTAGTTTTTCTCCGCAACTGCCCCTGAGTCTTACCTTAATAACGGTGAGATCTCTGGAGCAGGATTTAGGCACCAAGATCGCATCCATACCCTTGACGGCTATGCATGCCCTTGGCGTTTTTTCGTGTGGCCTCTTGTATATGGAGCCACATACTGCTGTGGTACAAATTAATCTGCGTAATGGAGATTCCTGTCTCAGCCATTAAGAGGATATTTCGGGGCATTTGCGGACGCTTCTGGGACCCCTGCGGATCCCAATTGGGTCACCCGGAGGGTAATCCTACTCGCCCCTAAATAGGGACGATAATCTAGAGACGCCAGGGCTCTGATCGAGGATTCAGGAAGTCCAACAACTAGAATCCAGCCTCTCCCCTTCGGCCTGGATCCCTGCCCGTCGGAAAATACCTTCCACGAATCAGTTCGTAGAGACGGGTTCTGAAAACTCAGGCGCCCCAGAACGGTCGCCAGACTCTCGGGGTTACCGGGAATCAGTACGGTCGCTCTGCAGTACCTTTGCAGACACTCCGTCCCCTTGACTTCAAAGTTCAGACCTTCTTTTAGCCCGAACGTTGGGGTTTTTTCGACAATTCAGTCTCGCGACCAGATGTCAGCGGCTTCTACAACGATGGCTCCCGACCTAAGGAAGATGTCGTTGAATCTGGGGGCGCGTCCCTCGCAAAGTAACGCGTCAATCCCTTTTGAGATTTCATCCCTCAAACTGTCCAAGTCCTCAAGAGCTAGACAGTTATCAGAATAACCCGACGCAACGACAACTCTCACCAGGGCGTTGTTGGCCATCTGTGCGAAAGTAAGACCCTGTGTTACCAGGGCCTTCTGCCGTTTCAACTCGCTGTTTGGGGGAGTTTCCTTGGAGCCCTTCTTCCTCTTGCCTATATAATAAGCCTGAGGAGTTGCTCCGGGTAAATTTCCCGCAGCCCCTGCCCCCTGTGAGGATCCTTGGCTGCTGTTTGCGAGCCGTGCATTACGGTCTCTCTTCCTTTGTGCTCCACAACAGTTCCTCTTCTTTACGGAGAGTTCCGTTAGCTGCACTCCTACGGCTTCGACATTTTTGTCTCCACCATCTTCACTGTTTCGCACCGCCTCTTGTGGGTTGTCCCTTAGGGGTCGTGCATAAATTACGTAACCCAATTTTCCGTCAATTTTGACAAAGCTAGACCCCCCCTCCCCCAAAAAGTGTTACGTAATTTATGCACGACCCTTTACGGACCTCCCACTTTTGGTGGTGGTTTGGGAGAGGGACCCGAAGCAGATCCCTCATTGTTTGTGTTTTGCATCCTTTCTTGTTGGATAACATTTTTTGTCCCACGAGAAGCTAGGGAAATAAGAAACACCCCCCAGAGAGCCCCGCTTGTGGAGGGCGGGTCTATATACTAAGGGAGTCGACCTAGTATCCCAAAGTCCCCGTTAAGGCACCTCCTTCGAGACCCCCGCCTGTCCCCCTCTGCTGAGGAGGGCATGCCGGAATGTCAAAGGATTTGTTAACCCTGGTACCATTCATCTCTCGACACGGCGATCACATCTTAGCTTGGGAGCATTAGAACTCGCGCTCTCGATATTCCAGTGGGCTTTGCTATTACCTCCTGGAAGGACCGCTCCTCAGTTTGAGTCTCACCGACTAGAGTCCGTCAGTTCCCTAGAGTAGCCACACCTCGCGATATAGCCCCTCAGGTTCACCAATTCCAGATCTGTGGTCAATGAGCCACGTAAGCCCTCCCACCAGTTACAAGGTCACGCGATTAAGATTTTTAAATTTTTACAGGTGATATCAAGCGTTGTCCCTCGAGCCTGAATTACTTTGTTTACAATGTCAGTGGTTTTCAAAACTTTTGCCCAAATCGATGTCATTAGTGATCAATTTGAGGTCCGAGTATACGTTTTGTGTCCACTGACATTACCGCGACATTTTTCTGTCAGATTCAAAAATGATACCTCATCTAGTGCGTCTGCTACTCCTAAAAGATGAGGAGCAAGGGGTTTTGCGGTGTAAATCCAGGCCGACCAGCGAGTTTGAGAGGTTGAATGCAGAGAGCAGAATATTTTATTCTTTAGTGTTTCTCATCTCTGTGGACTGGAACTAGATATTGTATACAATTTTGCTGCGCCACTAAAAAAAGGAAGGTCTCATAGAGAAAAATCTAAGGAAACTAGCAAGGGTACCTATCATGCGTTCGTGGCAGATTTTTTTCTCGTAATCCTAGCTAGATTTCATGCGTTTTAAGCACGAGTATGTCTTAAACTGGGAAACTTAAACATTTCATGCTCTAAAAGCAGTGTCGCCGAGCGAGAAAACCCTATCACTTGACCGTGCTGTGATTGCAAGGAACCCTTGCCATTTTGGCATGGTTTCTTGCGTTGCGCATTCTCCACCATACCAGAGAGACAGCAATTACTGGCAGGCGTGACTTAAGACCTCCGTTGCAAGAAACCCATACCGAAATCGCAAGGGTTTCTTGTACCCATAGCACAGTCAAGTGAAAGCTTTTCTCGCGCGACTATACTACTTTCAAAGCATACGCTCATAACCATGCGATTTATGCATTAGTAGTGTCTTCAGTTTTATCACTCTAAGCTGGAAAGTGGCTTTCCTTGTGTTTTCAGCACAGTCAGCAAAGGCCAATAGTTGCTTATTGGCTTGATTGGTTTTTTCATCTTCATTAATGAAATTGACATAATAAATAAAAAAAAACAGTTTGTTTAACGTAAGCCGAATCTGAAATTGCATTCAAAATCAGTGAATGTGCACAAGAAACCATGAACTCATTCTAAATATTTGCTGATAAATTTGCTGATTAAAAAGCGGGTCGTATTTTGCTCAAAGTTCATGGATCTCAAGGAAGTTACCGTTGGAAGGGTCTCCAATTCCGTTACTGTCTCCGCGGGAATCCAAAACGTCTTTTAGCAAGGAACAAGGTTACATCAAGAAGTCGCATTAGGATTTTTTTTCATAATTCTGGCTCGTCGTGTAAGGACCTAATCCACCATTGCCAAGCTTTTTCTTGAAAATAGAGGTTGGTAGCTCACCACCTATACAATCTTTTGGAAAAAACTAAAGAAAACTTTCATGGACATAATGAAGGTAAGAGTCGAGAGGAAGTAGGTGCAGTTAAATTATGACTGGCATTATCCTTGGAAGTTCTTTCTAAGAGATTAAGCCATTCAACGTTATCGCCGATACCGTGAGCAGTGTCTTCATGAGGCGAAGAAGGTGTAGTCAAATTATCACTGGTATTATCCTTGGAAGCTGTTTCTAAGAGAGTAATACTGAATGAGTCGACACTAGACAGCGTCTTCACGAAGTACCGAAGAACTTGATGCTGAAGAAATCTGTGATGAAGCTTCTGTTTCCGTACTAGAAAACTTTTAAAAAAATTCCAAAGGAAGTTTTCCTTTTGATACCTTCTTTTCACGATCTACTTTTCTCTTCCTCCTCTGCGCCTTGATTTATATTTCTAGCATACTCATGAAGAATGCATATCGAAAACTAAATGCTGAATTGCTGATCTCGTACGATCTAACTGGCTAAATAATTCATAATATATCTGCTATCGCTTACTCATCTATAAAATTCCACTTTCGCTTAAGTGTTTAGGCTAAGAACGATTCTCAGTTTCGTTCGATATTCTTTTCTGTTTACAATACGATACTTAACCATAGAAAGTAGAAACGTCAACAATTTTAGACGAAAACGTGGCTATGTTCTGGCGCGATTTAAAAAACAATAATATTAATATACTCAATCAAAAAAATTAAATTATTTTGTAGTGTATCTTGAAATAATTTAGAACTGAAACTAAGAAAAATTTTTATGTCTAACTAAAATATCTGAATTGCTGGAGTTAAAAAAAAATCAAAATTCCAGGACTGCACAAGGTGATCGGGAAGCAAAAAAAAGTCTGCTTGGAACATCTAAGAAAAGTGAATATGGTATGCTCTTTCTGGTACCTAGGAGTGCTCAAAGATCGTTGAGACAACATCTGAACTACCTTTCAAACAAGATTTATAACTTTCAAAAATATTCATTGGATACCGACATAGAGTGCATATTAGTGAAGTCAATCGGTGAAAAAAATCTGTTTTCCAAAATACCTTTTCAGGAATGTATTTTATCAATAATATGATTAACGATGTTGTTGAAAGACTCAATTAACTTGAAAATAAGTTCTTGAACATTCGAAAATGATCAGTAGTCACCAAGATAGAGCGTCTCAACTTTGACCCTTTCCGATCATTTTTTACGAAAATCGTTGAAAATCAGTTTTTTCAAAATTTCTCATGCATAGAATTTTTCCAGATTTTTTTTTGACTTTTTTGGCACCTCAAGACATAAGCTCTATCTCGGTAACCAATGGAAATTTTTCCAAGTTATAGGGCTCGTTCGGAAGGTAATTTAATATTTTTTGCAACACCCACCTCAAAAGTTGACGTTTGCATGCATGTAGATGGTGCTTAAAGTACCTTATTTGAGCAGACTGTGCGTGAAAATTTTTTCGCGCATGCGCAGTTTGAAGATGGCTTACTTTAGACACTGGTGAAAAAGCTACGCATGCGCATATTCGAGATGAGGTACTTTAGGCACTGGCATAGGTAACTTTAAACACTGGTGTTGGTATCTTCTTGAAATAAATTTACATTTAACTTGAAAAATGTTTTAATGATTGAAGTTTTGTTTTTAGGGTTTCGT
>CAKNXH010057818.1:6709-47533 GCA_932178445.1 Andricus quercusramuli
TAATTCATCTAAATTTTGGGGATTTGTTCTGAACACCCGATCCTTCACATAACCCCAATAAAAATAATCTAGAGGCGTCAAATCAAGTGACCTAGCTGGCCATTCAATTGTGCCCCTCCGTCCTATCCACCGATCAACAAATACCTCATTGTTGAATAAATGGACACACAGAGTAATGGAAAAACAGTTTATTGGAAATCAAAGGATGGTTATATCCTACGCGGACGAGCGATCATCGCGAAGTGAAGAGGGGTTGCGTATGGCTCCCTCTTAGGATCGAATCATAGCATTATGCTGGTGCTCTGATTGTAGTAGTCACACTTGTGAATTCTACATTTCCAACACTCATCTAAGTAAGCGCGAAGGTCTCGTCCATAGTGAGCAGCTGCACCGTCCATTTTTTTAGTTGACATTCTTTTTACCTTGAAGGTCAATTTCAAGGTCAAATTAAAGGTCACCACTGGCTCTTGTACTTGGACCCGATCCGTACCTGGGTCAAGCCTAAAAACCTTCAGCTGAAGCTCAAGGTCGTCCTTGACCCATAACCTGAGTACATACTTTGACGCAAAATTTCCAGCTCTTTCGATTGCCGTTATCAAAAATAGAGATTCCCAATTAAAAACATAAAGCTGACCTTGAAAAATCTTGAAGGTCAAGCTCAAATCAAGGCTCTACTGAATATCTCGTTAAAAGTTACTCCAAGAATAACATCGAAATTTTTCGTAAACACCTGAGCCGCATCAGTACAGATTGGACCCGCCTCATACCTGGGTCAAGCCTAATAACCTTCAGCTGAAGTTCAAGGTCACCCTAGACCGATTACCTAAGTACATTTTTGGACGTGAAATTTCCCGCTCCTTCGATTGCCGTTGTCAAAAATAGGGGTTCCCACTTGAAACGAAACAAAGTTGACCTTGAAATAACCTTGAAGGTCAAGCTCAAGGTCAAATCAAGGCTCTACTGGATCTCTTGTTAAAAGTTACTCCAAGAAAGATCTCGACCTTTTTTGTAAACAACTGAGCCGAAGCAGTACAGATTGGACTCAACCCATACCTGGGTCAAGCCTAAAAACCTTCAGCTGGAGCTCAAGGACATCCTTGAACCATGACCTGAGTACATTTTTGGACGTAAAATTTCCCGCTCTTTCGCTTGCCGTTGTCAAAAATAGGGGTTCCGAAGCTCAAAGTCAAATTCCAGGTCACCACTGGATTCCTCGTTAAAAGTTACTTCAAGAATGACCTTGACCTTTTTGAAAAATATTTTACCTGGAAAATTATTTAGGCGTTTCGTTACTTTTTGGACACTTGAGCCTGGGACACCTTGTACGAGATTACCAATCACACCCAAACGACTGCCACGTCAGTCGTATGTTTTCAGGACTTAACACATAATAAACATCACGATTCACTTTTCAGGCGTTCTCAGACAGTCTCATAAAATACTGATTTCGAATAAAATATCTTACATCACTCGGAGGGTTAGACGGGTCCTCACGTAGAGCTTAATGTTTGCACAGGCGTAAAGGCATGTCTTACACTCCTTGTGGTGTAATATACTATTAGCAGGAGAATTGTAGCTTTCTCAGAGACCTATAATTTTTTTCTTAACCATTTTTTGATCAAACTTGATATTTTGGTTTTAATTATCGAAATTACTGCGAAAAATCAAAAATTGAAATTTTGAGCCAAACGGTGCAAAATAGAAAAAAGTCTCAAGGAGAAATTATAGCCCTCAAAAAGTTCTAAAAATGTCTCAAAAACCATTTTTTGATAGAACTTGGCAACTCGGTTTTATTTATCAAAAATAATATGAAAAAAATATAAAATTCAAATTTTGAACCATTCGATACAAAATACGGGGAAAATCTAAGAGAGCAATTACAGCATTTGAAAAGTGCTACCAAATTTCATTTAACCATTTTTTATAAGACATTACATTTTGGTTTTATTCATCGCAAATACTGCGAAAAAATAAATTTTTTTTGAACTAAATGACGCAAAATACGGAAACAAGTTTCAAGGAGCAATTATAGTTATTAAAAAGTCCTACAAAATTTCTTCTACACATTTCTGATAGGGCTTGTCATTTTGACTTTATTTATCGAAGGTACTATGTCGAAAATAGAAAATTTAAATTGTGAGCCAAATGACGCGAAACATCGATAAAGTTTTGGCAGGAATTTCAGTTTTTTAACATTCTTAACCATTTTCTTTGAGCCATTTTTCGATAAAACTCCTCGTATTTCATTTATTTTTCGAAATTAATATGCAAAAATCCAAAATTACTGTACTACACCAAAAAACGCGAGATATGTAAAAAGGCTAAAAGACTCGTAGGAGTTTTTTTTTATCCGTCAAAAATACTATGAAAAAATACTATTTTTAGCATAACAACGCGCGATAGGCAAGATAGTCTGAAGAAAGGTAGCTATTGTAAGGTAGCTCAGAAAATAAATATACATTTAAAAATGTCTGTCGAAAATTGAATGCGCAGCACGAGTGCCAGGAACAATTTAATCTTTTACTATACTTCATTACGCAGAAAATTCAGAGTAAGGAAAAGCATACAAAAATGGGATGTAAAAGAGATGTTTTTGCTCAAGTTTCGTTTAAGCATTCTAAATGTAAAAAATAAATATCTGAGTGCGAAGCACGAGGTACCACATTATCGATGAAGAAATGCTCAATGATTGTCAGAGATTGGGTCCGAAGGATAATCCTTTTATTAGTGGTCGAAGAATAATAGAATGCCATACAAGTTTTATATTTCCCAGGTTATTTATATCATTTATTTATGCATATTCCCTTTTTGCTCATATTTAATTATTAATATTTATATACTAAATGACTTTGAAGGTGAGAATCTGGAAATTTTGTTTGTTTTGACTTATCTCTTTCTCGTTACAAGTTAGATTATATTTATCCTAATTTAACATTTTTTAGGAAAATTTTTAGTTATCTGAAATCATCGAAACTCGTAGATTCTGAATTTCTTTTCGGTTGGCCTGCTTCCGTCAGGAATAGTCAGGATGTTCAGAAATTGTCAGAACTTCTGACCATTTGTGACGATTCCTGACTTTCTTTTTAGTAGGGAACTGATAAAATTGTTGTCTGCTGAACTCAGTTTTTTGCATTGTTATTATGTTCACAATACCCTGGTCATTTTAAATCGAAAGGCTTTTTGTATAATTTTAGCATAGAGAAATTCCTAATACCAAAACGTTTTAAATCACTTTTGCCTGGAAAGAAACCTTTCATATAGGAGATATTTGGGTCTGACTGCTCAATACGATCTACCATTTCTTCTACAATCGTTTCAGGTCGATTGGACATCTCTGTCTATCGTATGCAGTAGACAAAGAGGTTCGATCATATTTGATATGACAAATTTCACGATGTCCATATGATTAGGGATCATTATAATATTTTAGTAATTTGTTGGTGATAGTACATATTGCCCAAAAATTCCCGAAAATTTCAATATTTTGAACAGTCGTCGATCAAATGAAAGGTGTAATCGTGTGTAATGGCTCTTTTACACTGTCGTAAATCGGTCATCGGCCGACCAACATATCGAAATATTCATTCCCATACTGGAAAATTAACTAAATTTTCCGAAGGTGTGCATGGATATTCCGATATCTTGGTCGGTCGACGACCGATCGACGGAAGGTGTCAAATAGGCTTTTAGCTAAAGTTTTGGAGAAAAATATAAACTCATTTAATGGGAAAATTTGTTATTACTTTTGTAGTTTTATCGTTAATTCCGAGAGGCATTTTATTGTTTATATGTATGTCATTAAACATAGTTTTAATGGGAGTAAACATCAGAGACATATATTTTTATTCACAAAATATAAAAAAAATAGTAAATACATTTTTAGCATATTCAAATGTAAAAATTAAGTGAATATGAAATACGATGAAACATTTATTTCTTGTTCATTTTTCACAGAACAAACAAGAAACTAACAACTTAAGAAGAATTTATTTAACTGTTTTTCTCGTTAATTTTCACAATGACACTTTTGACTTCCGTGTAGGCTTCCAACCCATATTCTCCAAGTTCTCTACCCTGTCCAGACATTTTGTATCCACCGAATGGGACTTGTGTGGCTAAATTGTTATAGCTATTCACCCTGTAAAAATAAATTTGGATTATTTTCTATGATTAAGAAAATTGATAATTTAATTTTCAATCAAATAGGGTTGTTTCCAAAGTCAGATGTCACTTTTCCAATAAATGGATCTTATAGATTGTAATTCTGATTTTGTTCACGTCAACAGGATATTTTTTGCATCTTGCTTACTATTTTTAATTTAACGTTGAAATTTGAATTTTTTAAAATAAAATGTCGATTGAAGAACCCCTATGATGTTAATGTTGACGCATTTTCAACCAACTGCAGCTTTAGTATGAGTGATGCTCACATAGTTTATTTGCGTATATATATTTATATAATATGAAAATCATAGCAACGGCCATACCACGCTGGAAACACCAGTTCCCGTTAGATCACTGAAGTTAAGCAGTGTTGGGCGCGGTTAGTACTTGGATGGGTGACCGTTCGAGAATAATACTACTGCGTTGCTGTTGGCGGTCGTGGGTGTGGTGAGCCCACACTTGTAGTTATTTACTACAAGAAACTATCCACCTAGAAACACTACCCGAATCGGGTAGTGTCACGCACTTTCTAACCTCAAAATTTTCAACTGCGGATGTTCCGAAAAGCGCGGGTCTATTCGAAATCAATAAATACTATCTATTATAATACTACTAAATATTTAAAACAAATTTTTACTTTTAAAAAATGTATTAAATTGAATCTAAGAAATACCACATTTCTTTCGATAATTTGTTATTAATGCAATATTACAAGTTTATACTTTGTAATTTTAAACAGACTTCCCAGCTAACACAGTTACTAATCTGAGTAGTCACATGTTTGTAACAAGATTCAGAAAACCAGTCACTAGTGACTTCCCCGATGGTCACCAAGTGACAACATATTTCCTACTCAAAACAATAACATGTTACAAGCGGAGCAGGTAACATTATCCCGCCAGAGTAATCACATGCTTGTAACAAAGTGATGTTTGGAAACGCAACGATCAATGACAGCTTAACCTCAAAATATACAGCGTTTCAAAATTATAATTAATTATACTCTTGCAAAAATGTTGGAAAGGGACATAATTGAATGATCAATGATTTCCAGGAAAGTGAAATAATATGTGAACATATCTTTTATGAAGGAAATTCCAAGATTTATCAGCTGAACCCTTACGAAAAAGAAATTACGTTAGAGGTTAGAACCAAAGTGTATATGTTTAAATAAAAATTGAATTTCAAATAATTAACTGAAATATTTGTATTCTAATTAATTCTTTCTATACAAAAAAAGTGTAATTATTACTGCGTTCAATCATAGATTAACCTTAAAATATACAGCGTTTCGAAATAAGAATGATTAATACTCTTGCAAAAATGTTAGAATGGGACAATTAGGAATTGAGAAAGGTTTTAAATAAAGTTTTCGAGATTCCCAGGGAAATGAAAAATTATTTCTTAGTTTGAAAAATTAATTTTAAGAAAAAATTTCGTAAGATTTCAAATTTGAAATTTGAAAAAAGATTTCAGAAAATTTTAAACAAATTTTTTTTTTATATTCCTCGAAAAATTATTTTTTATTTGAAAAAAATAATTTACAGGGAATATTTAAAAATATTTCAAAGCAAAAACAAATTTTTATGTATGAATAAGAATTGAACAGAAATTCAATCAGTCATTTAATATTTATTTGAAACCATTGAAAATATAATGTACTTTCTAATTTAAACATGAATTTGAAAAGTGTTTAGTTAAAAAGAATGTTAATCGTTCAACTCTTTAATGATTCTAGCTTAAAATTTCTTCAAATGATACAATTTAGATCACTTATAAATTTATTGATTTATTCTTCAATTTACAGCATTGAAAACGATAAGATGGATTTATATTTTTTTAACTGAATCTGAATCATTAAACTGTACAATTTATAAAAGTTAAACAAATGTTTTTTGCAGTATAAGTGCATTTAATTAAAATTTTGGTAATTAAAAAGTGTTAATAGCTTTCATGTTATACTTTCAAATAATTCTGCGTTTAAATGAACAATTTTAATTTCAATGTTAACAGTTTATAATTCAAGAGTTTTTCAATTTTATTGAAAAAAAAACTAGAAAATTTTGATGAAATTCTATTTTATTACAGGATTTTACCAAATTTAGGAAAAAAAGGGGTCCGTTTAAAGGTAATTTAGGACTTTTCAAAGTTTAGAAGAAACTTAAAATTATCTGATAAATTTCCAGATACCTTTTCAAGTTTAGAATATTTTTAATCTCTTGAAAACTTCTAAAATTCCTAATTATATTTGAAACTGACTCAAATTTTTCTTGAAATTTGAACAAATCTTTCAAAATCAATAAAATTGCCTTAAAATCTGCCATATTTTTTTCGATATTTTTAGAAACCTTTTGAAATTTGTTGAAATTTTCTTTAAAAATAAATTTCAGAATTGAAAAAATTATTTCAAATTTTTCCAGGAATCTTAAGAAGGTTTTTTGTATAGTCTTGAAACCTTTCACAATTCTTGAAAAGCTTCTATTTTTTTCTAAATCTTCCTGAATGTAAAATCATTTTATTTAAAATTTTTAGGAAAATTTCCAAACTTAAAATTAGTTTTAAGTCTTCCTAAAACTTTTACACCTAAATATTTTTTTAATGATTCGATTCTTTCTTTAAGTTTTGCAAAATTAAAAAAATTGCCTCAATATATTCCAGATGCTTTTTTGACAAATTTTGAAATTTTTTAAATGTTTAAAAATCTTTTATCATAATTCTCTGAAAATTAATTTTTCCAAATAAAAATCATTTGAAGTTTTGGTAACAATCTTAAGACATTTTTTTACTCTTTTAAAAGTTTTCAAAATTCTCAAGATGTAAATTTTTTTCTAATATTTTCAAAACTTCTGAATATCTGTTAAAACAATTTGTTTTTCCTAAAATTTTTTTAAATTCTGCAAAATTCAAAAAATTGTCCTATCATTTTACAGGTTCCTTTTCGACGTAATTTTAAATGTTCAAAAGTCAAAACTTAAAGTTAACTTTTCAAGAGAAAACCAAAATCATTAAAAAAATTTCCGCATATATTATTGTCAGTAGCAGTAATTTTTGTTTGTCGCTACCAGTGAGGTAGCAACATGTTAAAAAGAGAATTATTTCCTAATTTTAATAGGTCATTTACAATAAAATGTTTTTCTTTTATTAATACTGCTTTTGAACGTTTAGAAATCAATTTTTTTTTATGTAAAATGAACGTGTTCAATTAAAAAAAATACATCTTGAAACTAGTTTAATTAAAAAAGTTGATATTGTTAAACTTAGAAACTTATCAGTTTTCAAATTTTCAAGATGTATGTATTAGCAACGTTTAGTTTTTGTACCATTTTGAAGGAGTTTTAGTATTCAATCTTTTAATTTTATATTATTCAGATTCAAAATGTTGTGCTTGCAGAAATTACACTTATTACAACCAATTTGATTACACTAATTTAAGAAAAAGTTTAACATCAAAGACAACAAAAACATTTTTAATTTTCTAATTAGTTTTCAAACAATAAATTGGATTATGACTGATTCAAAATGTTGGTATCTAATTTCAAACATTTACAATTTGAAACCAGCTTTATGTAAAAATGTGATACTGTTTAATGTGAAAACTTGCCAAATTCCAACATTTAAGGAATATTTTATCTTCAACTTTTATTTTTTTACAATATTTTAATTTTGAATCTTCCAATTTTAAATTGGTCAGACTCAAAATTTTAAGCTGTAGAAATTACACTGATCAGCCTTTTGCTTTTTCAGAAAATTATAAATAAATAATAAATTAAATATCGTCTTGAGATTCGCAACCCCTGTTATTGAATACATCTACATATAGCAATTACTTTTACTCATATCAGAAAAGTACCTTTTTTCATCTTCAGACTTTTTAATACAAAAGCCTAAAAAAAAGATTTATGGTAAAATAATTTTATCTCATATTTGAAAGTCACATTTAATAGTCGAGTTAAATCGAACGGTTGTTTTAACTTGCTTGCAAATTGCCCAAATCCTGTAATTTTATACGCATATTATCATCAGTACTTGCCACATTAGTGATTTTGCATTGATAAGAGATTACAATTACTGTAAACCTATTAAATTTCTACAAAAAATAAGCACAAGCCAAAGATTAAGGGAATAATTACAAATTATAAGTTTAATAATTTTTCCATTACTCTTTTTTATTTTAAAAATATTAATAATAATAATAATAATAATTTTTAAATATCTTATAAAATTGACCAGCACCTGTTACATATTTTTCGTAACAAGTTATTTTGATAAAATAACAATTACGGTTAATTACGAAGATATTCTGTACTAATTTTTAAATTAATGAATTTTTCTGTGTAATTTAGATAATCTAACCGCTGATTATAATTTTAAAAACGTATGTACTACATGCAAAAATGAAACATGTTTTGTTATTGCAAAATTAGCGTCAAAGCTATTTAAGTTTGCACTTTAAAATCATGCGGGAAATCAGGGAGCCAATGAATGCTTATTCCTTGCACATGCGCACGAAGTTTAAGATCGTTGCCGGCTGTTACCACCATGTTACTAGTTTGGCAGGTAACGGATGCAAACAAGCCTCCCTAGTAAACTACGGTGATTATCCCGTTACCAGCTAGGAAGCTGACAAACAAGTAACAATTCCTCTCATAACATGTGATCACTTAGGAACTTTTCACGCTAGTAGCAGGTTAGCTGGGTTGCGCTTTTCGGCACATGCGCAGTTGAAAATGTCGCGGTCCATTAGCATCACTGCATTTATCAGTGTTTTTATTGACGTACGACGTGGCAAATATAACATTTCCTTGACATAGTACAATTTGCCAACTAAAAATCAATATAATAGAATAAAAAAACGACTCAAATATTTCGCGGAATCACGGTCATGCTAGGATAGGTGGAAATGTCAGCGGTCAGAAAGGTTAGCATAGTTAACACATCTTGACATCGGACTGTAACTGCATACCCCTTTTTGAAGAAAATATTCTAAACGTAATATTTCTCAGTGTAGAATGCATTTGCCCAATTCTGTTTTATCTTTTTATCGGTTGGAGACCTTTGAGTTTCATGAAATACAATCAACTATCCGAAATTTGAGGTTAGAGTACCCGATCTGATACACTAACCTAAAATGTTGGATATTTTTTTATAATTCGTGATAGTGAAAGGTCGTCAAATGACAAAAGAATGGAATTTGACTGAGAAAATACATTCTACACTTGAAAAATATTACTATTCGTATATTTATGACTTGCCGTTACGTTTAGAACATTTTCTCCAAATAAGCATGTGCATTTCCATGATGTCATGCTAAAATACTCAATTCAACCCAACGAGGGCTTCCCGCTGTTCGGGCCTCTTTTTAATTGGTCAGCCACTGACGTGGAGGAGACCATACAGGGGCCGTGGTGGGAGGTGACGGAACTGCGCAAATTGAAATAGCCGTGTGCAGGGGACTTGAAATAGGTCCCATTTCACAAATAGGTTCATTTTACCATAACTTTAAAATAGCACTTAACTAAAAAAGGATCTTACCTCTTTCCGAGAATAAATTCAACAACCGATAATCTATTTTATTTTATTTAAAAATTGTATTGATCATGATTTTCATAGGAACAAAAATGCATTTTGCATGCCCGGTATCCAAGATAGTGTCACGTCCTGTGACGTAATGTAACTATATTATTTATACTTATATATTTAATAATCGCTACATTCATACTTATAGCTTATATTATTAATTATGATAGAAAAGGATTATGTATACTTATAAAAACGCACAAACTCGGGCATATACATTTTTATGCATCATGATAAAATCAATAGTCTGAACTCCGCCGAATTAATCACGCAGTTTAAAAATCTTCACTTTTTTATATACCGTTAAAATAAGATGACTTCTTGCCTACAAATCTCCGAACGCTTCTCATAAAAATCAGCCACGAAACGTTAAAAAGGGTGGCACAATGACCAGTTCCTTGGACTCGAGAAACGACACCCCCGTGTACTACGCCATCAGATATAGACACCTGGATATAATTACTTGATACAATGACTTTTTGCCTAAAAATCTACGAACGCAACTCATAAAAATCAGCCATGAAACAATAAAGAGGGTGGCACAATGACCAGTTCCTTGGACTCACGAAACGACACCCCCGTGTACTATCCCTTCAGATATAGACACCTGGATATCAATTGATTTCAATTGTTATGTCCCCTCGCCGTCAAGTTTTTGGTTTTCAAGTTTTCGGTTGTGACTACAATGGAATCTAACGTATATAAACCCAGGATCAGAATCAGAACATCAGTCTATCTCCAAATTTCAAATCGGGCGGAAGCTCTGCTAAAAAGTACATAGGAAAGTCTAGTCGATCTTCAAAATTCATATCGGGCGGAAGATCTGCTTAAAAACTCTAATCCATCTTCAAAATTCAAATCGGGCGGAATCTCTGCCCAGAGAACATTGTCAAATAAATATTAAAATACAGATAGACTCCGGTTATTTGGAAACCTTTTTCCAAGTGGTCGAAATTCAAATTGAGGAAATAAAACTAAAGTCAGTGTTGTGCTTCGGAAATTTCAATCGAACTGAAGTCGATTGTAAATTTCAAAATCCGTTTAAAATCAGTGAAACTAAACCCCAAGATACTTTTGACAATTCTATTGTCAACTATCATTACCCTAACTAACAAGAGGGGACCTGAGCCTACCCGCTCCCAAATACACTCCTTTGACAAAATCCTCATTTGGATTTTTTTTCAGCCAACAATATATTTGAGAAAATTCTAAGAAAACACTTTGCTTATTTTAAAACGTTCTACAAAAAATACCTATCACTAAAGTCTATGATGAACAACATATTTAGAGGCGAATGATTTTGTGACTTCAAGTTACATGATATTAAATGGATTCGGAGCTGTAAATTTATTTTTATTTTCCTAATATTGAAATGTTGTATTTTCAGATAATAGCAAAGTATAATGAAATTTAAATTTCGCACTTTCGATTTTTGCGCCACCTAACAGCGATGGTCAGAACGACCTCAGAGCCCTGTCTTTGAGATTTTGAGGTTAACTCACCTCACATGTTTCGCTGGTGCAATTATAATTGCCTTCCTAGTGATTAATTTATTCATTATAATCTACTATATATTAATAAATAACCTACCATCCTTATTTTGAACGAAATATGTATGTCGAAATAAGCAGCTTAATCTCAAAAGAGTCGGGCTCATTCAAAAAGAGGGAAACCGATTCAATATGACTTTACTTGAAATGGACATTGTAGCATACACTGCAGATTTCTAAGCCATTCGAGAAAGTGACCCATTCACATAGTCGCAAAGATATTCAGATTTAAAAATGTCAATCTGCAATTGACAGATACGAAATCACGGAGTCGCCTTTTCATTGGTTACTTTTTCCTATGAGAACCTAACCTTAACATTTAACTGCCTCATTTTACTCCATAAATACTGGAATTGCATCTTTGTTAGATACTTAGGGTCTATAAACCTGTTTTGAACCGAGTCTGTATTCTGAGTAAAAAATGTTCTATTTGGAAAACGTTTTCAATGCGGCAAAAGAATTAAAATTTACAGAACAGAAATAAGAGCCTCAGTGACTTAGACGATAGCGCTTCAGGCTTCCGTGCAGGAGGACTGTGGTTCGATACCTGAGCCGGTACCAACGGAAATTTTTCTATGTACTTCAACCGGGGCTCCGGTGGTTCGGAACCCACCTTAAGCTGTATGTCCCCTCAGAAGAGGCTGGTTACGTACCAAGGTGTAGGCCCCATGTCGAGGGGACCAGCCTTGTGGGTCGAAGTCGATTTTGAGAAGACTCGAAAATGAGTCAGCGACCTCTTTGCGCTTGAGCCTCTTACGGGGAACTCCTGTGCTTGAGGCTCCTACGCGGGACTTTTGCTCAGCGGTCGCTGGCCATTTTCGAGTTATGAACACACACACATACCCTTACATAACACACCAGGACAGTGCTTCGAATCTGTGCATCTAACTGATGACCTCAGAGGGATCGTTCCGTCTACCCTAGTCTGGCCGTATTGTCTTTCTGCGGCCTGCTAGGGAGGCTGCCAAATGAGAGAGTGGGTGAGGACCACTTTGCCTGATATAAAAAAAGTAGGACATCATTCACTGTGCGATAGGTACGCCTGACACCTGAAAGGTATATTCTCAGAACGTTGTAAGAACAAAACCCACCCAGATCCAAAAACACTCGGCAAAGACGGCCTGATTCGGAGTACTGCCTTGAGAATAAACACGGGTGTGGTACTTTTTAGCTTGAGCGCCAGGGTTGGGACTTCCCGCCCCCTCCCCCCACATTACAACTAACTACAGAACAGAAATGATACTGATATAGAATATCAATTTGGATCAAATGGTCCTTTTATGTAGGGTCTCTATAAAGAAAAGTGTAACGTATTTTAAATATAAAGAGTTACAGCAACAAAGATATTTCGGGACATCCCATTTATGTTCCGAGATATCCTGTAATATAATGTTGCTGTGAGGGGAACCCCATTTAACATTGATATTCGTGAAAGCTTTGAACTCGTATTTTTACGAAACTCACCAAACTGTGCCAGCTCTCAGTCCTTGCACAAGATGATTCGCTCTATCGATATCTTTTGTAAAAACTGCAGCTGCAAGCCCATAATCAGTTTTATTAGCCCGTTCTAGGACCTCGTCCAGGTCATCGAATTTCAAAATTTGTTGCACTGGTCCAAAGATCTAACAATATGTACATGTAGAATGATTATGAGGGCTTAGAAATATTTATTTACTTTTTTTAAGGAACACAAAATAAAAGTTCCTTACCTCTTCCCTGGCAATTTTCATGTCGTCTTTTACATCAGCAAAAACAGTCGGTGCTACAAAATAGCCCTTTTCACCAACTCTGTTGCCTCCGTAAAGCAATTTCGCGCCTTCTGTCTTTCCTGAATCTATCATACTTAATATTTTCTTGAGCTGTTCTTCGTCCACCTGGAATACAGCGTCGCAGTAAAGTTTCGTGAGGAAATGATTATGGAAAAAGAGATTTAGGAATTGGGAGGGGGGGGGGGATTACCTGAGGTCCTTGTTCAACTTTCAAATCAAATGGATTTCCAACCGTTCTCATTTTTGCTCTCGCTGCACTTCGCTCAACGAACTTATCATAAATGGAGCTTTCTACGAAGGTTCTGGAGCCTGCACAGCAGCACTGGCCCTAAAATAAATAATATGTATGACATATTTTCTCAAATTTTGTAAAATATATTTTAGTTATAAGGATTAATCAACAGTATACTTCTCTTGAAAGATTTGCAACTAATACTTCCGAAAAATTGTACTATGAGAAAACATACTGCTTCGCTTGTGATCACTTGCCAGAATTATTTTTCATCAACTCTCGTCATATTTTAAAATAAATCAACTTTTCCACAATCTTTACCATTATAAGAACTCTTATAATCACTAACCTTCCGTTTCGCATATGTTCCGATAACCTTCGATTTGGCACATGTGGTGTGGCCAGACCCCCGTATATTCCCATCCAAGTGTTTGGAGGTTCAGCCAGATTACCAAGGATTGAGTTGCCTCAGTACAGTGGACGACGACAGGACTGGGAGTCCTTCCGAGACCTCTTTCGCACACTTGTGCACGATGAGCCGACTTTGAACGACGTTGAGTAGCTATTCTTTCTCAAGTCGTGCGTCAAGGGGGAAGCGCAGAAAGCGCTAACCTGCATCTCGATCACCGGACCGAGCTACGCAACAGCTTGGTCCGCTCTAGAGTCTCGTTACGACCAACGACAGGTCCTAGTACACGACCATCTCATGGCTACCTTCAACATGAAGGCTCTGAAGGAAGAGTCAGTGGCTGGGACCCAGCGGCTCCTGGAGGAGCTGGAACGGCACTGCAGTCAACTCGCATCCCTCGGCCGTCCACTCGCTCAATGGGACGATTGGTTCATCACAGCAGCGAGCCTCAACATGGACTCCAACACAAGACGCGGTTGGGACGAGGAGATTAGCCGAGCTGAGAGGACCAGAGCATCGGCCGCGGGGGGCTTCCCGACGTACGACCAGCTCACCACCTACCTCCAACAGCGCTGTCTGATGTTGCAGTCAATCACCACAGGCAGCGCCACCACATTCCCGGATCTCACTCGAGACCAGGCCAGCTGCCGTGCCCTCAGGAGCTTCGTGACGACCGCCGCTGCAACCTTTTCCTGTCCCGCTTGCACAGGGGCACACTACCTTGGCCGCTGCGAAACACTGAGAAAACTCGACACGTCAGAGCGCAAGAACCTGGTCATCATCCACAAGCTCTGCTTCAATTGCCTGAGGGAAAATCACAGCGCACGGAACTGCGCATCGCCGTCATCGCGCGGAGCGTGTGGCGGACAGCACCACACGCTAATCCACGAGGGAAAGCTCGCTGGAACAGGCCCCTCCGGTGCCATCCCTGCGAAGCAGCCCCGACACGAGATGACAACGGCCGAAACCACGGCCCCCTCACTGACGACAGTTCATTGCTGCAATGGTCCGAATGCAGCGAAAACAGGCAGCCATCGGCATAACTAGCTGTCCCGCTCACGGCCCTTGTCACCCGCTGGACAACTCGCCGAATCACCTACTGCGCTGACGTCAGGATCATGTTCCGACAGATCCGGGTCCAACCCCAGGACATCCCAGGACTAGTGCACCGTACCTAGCATTGCGGACCCTGAAGCAGATCTGTCAAGATGAGGGCGCCAATCTTCCCGAGACCGTCGACGCAGTCGACAGGGGTCTGTAAGTCAACGACTTCCTCAGCGGCGTAGACGACCTCGAGTCCACGACATCACCGCGACCAACTCGTCACACTACTCGAAGCCAGCGGCTTCAACCTTAAGAAGTGGGTGCCGAATAGCCCCGAACCTTTCGAGGACATCGCCCCAGAACCCAGATTTTGACCGACATGGCTCCTACTCTCGACCGACAGTCCGGTCAATTAACTAGGGGTTGCCTGGGATCCGGCGCAAGACTGCTTCCGGTTTGCCCCTTCGCCCGCACCCAGCAACCGCCAATTCACCAAATGGACGATCCTCGCCGAGTTCGCTCGCATCTCGACCCACCCGGGTGGCTCGCTCTGGTCACAGTGGTCGCCAAGATGCTGATCCCAGACCTGTGACGAGCCAAACTCGACTGGTACATGCGCGAGCCTGAGACCTGGGCCTGCAAATGGCTCGCATTCCAGGAGACGATGAAGGAAGTGGACAAGCTGGATTCGACAGCACTAAGCACGACGGATCGAGCTACATTCCTTCGCGAATGTGAGTCGTCGAGCAAGAGGCGCAGCACTGTACTCCAGAACCAACGACCACGACAAAGGAAACGCTACAACCAGTACAAGGAATACGTGATCTGCTCGCTGAGAGGCCTAGCGCCCTATGTCGACGACGCCGGCCTCTTGCGAGTCGGCGGCGGGCTCGGCAACTCGACACTTCCTCATGATGAGAAGCACCCGGTCATCCTGGAAAAACGCAGCCACCGTGCTGGGCTCATCATCGACTGGTCTCACCTCCGAAGCCTAAACCATGGCTTTCGCGCGACGTACCTCCACGCAAACCGACGCGCCTGGATATTCGGCGGAACAGCACAGGTCAGGAAGCGCGTCCAAGACTGCACGGTCTGCACCTAAACCAATGCTAGGCTCATGAAGCAAGCGACCAAGGGCTATGTCGCCTTTTTATTTGCCTGACAACCAAGGCCGTACACGTGGAGCTCGTGGGAGACCTCACGACGCAGAGCTTCCTCAGGGCACTCGACCGCTTCACCAGCCTACGCGGACAACCCCAACAAATGTGGAGCGACAACGGCAAAACGTTCCACGGAGCAAACACCGAATTTCGTCGGCTGCTGCGCGCCGCAGAGATAGATTGGGGCCTCGTTAAAGGAAGCCTTGAACAGCAGGGCATCACCTGGAACTTCATCCCTACCTCGGCTCCCCAATTTGGTGGACTTTGGGGAGCGGGCATCAAGTCTGCGAAATCTCATCTGCGACGGGTCGCCGGGCCGTGCAAACTCACGTTTGAGTTCTCCACGCTGCTAATAAACATCGAGAGGGTTCCAAACTGCAGACCCCTCACGCCGCTCACCGGCGATCTAGACGACATCGAGGCCACACAATTCTTTGCCGCGGCCCTCCATGGTCGATACACCTTTGGATCACGCAACACACTGGACTTTGGTCAAAGGTCTCCGCGACCACTTCTGGGGGCGCTGGAGCCGCGAGTACTTAAACAACCTCCATCAAAGTCTCACTGGAAACAAATCCAGGAAGCGGCTGACAAAGCAAGTTCGTCTTGTCACGGTGCGTACAGCAGATAGCTCTTACATTCGACCCATCACCAAGCTGGTAAAACTGCCGGTGAGAGCTCGGGACCAGGAAGATGGCACCCTCGACCGTCAGGACCAAGACCGACAGCCCGCTGACTCGCAGCTGGAGGATGGACCGCCCACGACGGGCGGTACTCAACCTCCCGAATCGCCTTGACACGGCGGGCGGCACCTACATCAGCGGCGTGGATAAGCAGATCTTCCACTGTCTGCTACCGGCGCACAGTGGTCCGGATCGTCGAAAAGGTGGCCAAAAGTCGAAATATTATTTGATTGACATGAAATTTATTTTGTAAATACTTTCTGGGTCCCTAATTCCAAATCTGTTCTAAAAATTTCAAAATCAAAAATGACGGACCCAATATGGCAGCTAACACATTCTGAATATTACTACAATTTTATGAAGTCCATTCAAGAAATATTATGTAGGTTGCTGGTTTTAAATATTTCATACAAATATCAAAATTGAGAATGGCAAATCTAATACGTTCGTCAAATTGAAAAAAAATCCTATGAGAGCATGAAATTTATTTTATAGTAGTTTTTCGAATTCCTCATTTCGAACATCCTATACAGTTGTATCGAGTGAAAGGTGAGTCAGTACTGATGAAATAATAATTATTTAAGCAAATAAACCATATAAAAACAATTATTTAAATATACTCTTTGAACATTGTATATATATTAAAATTTGAAATTTTTAAATTGAACGCATTTTTGTCGGTTGAACATATATACAAATTATTTACAGTATGTTACAAAATTTTACAAAATTCGTGTTCATTCGTGTACAGAATCCTCAAACTCTTCATATTATTACTAGCTTTAAAACTGATCTGGGCAATTGCTTAGGTTTCTTTTTTGGTAGACTAATACTATCAAGATTCGGACACGAATTAAGAAATTAAGTTTGATGCACAAAAAACTAGCCAGTTTGGAGTGAATTTACGGAGAATTTTAAGGTTGAAATTTCTGTGGTTTCGAAATCAGCTTTACATACCGATTAAAAAACAAAATAATTTATTCTTCTTTAATTATGATTGAATTTCATTAACTATTATTTTAGTATTATAAAATCAGAATTAAAAATCGCGATTACACAGTATGACCTACATTTGTTTGCTAAAGATCCGAAAAAAATTAGAAAATATATTATTTTTCTACATTAAATGATAAAATGTTTTTAAAACGTATTTCTACGTTAAGATTGTAACGAAATTAAATTTAAAACTTGAAATTTGCTTGAAGAAATTTGTACCAAAGAATATTTTGAAAATTGAAAAAATTGAAAATGAAATTTTTGAAGAATTTTGTGTGCAATAAACCCATTTAAAAAAATCTGGTATTCTAGTTCTGTGCTGCAACCCTTCAAATGATTTCAGCCATTCAGTACAATTTATCAAATTAAAAATAGCTCAAACAATCAAAGTTGTCCGATCTAAGTCATACGTGGACTTAGTTTATCGGTTGAAAATTTTGGGATTTTCGTGGATATCGCTTACATCGGGCCCAACAAATTTCTAAGAAAGCGTATCCACAAAATATTCGTATGACAATAGAAAGAGCGTGGAAAAACTCTACGTAATGTATATAATTATTATACTGTTAACAATTTTAATGAATCGTTCAACATTTCTGTTTAGAATACCTTTGTGGAGGAACTTGTAGTCACTTTTTTAGAACAGCTTCTATAAAAGAATTGTTTCCGTTTTCACGATAGAAATTTTAAAAATCCTCATTTATTTTTAAATTTTCCATTTTTAGCACAGCACAACAATTTTTGAATAAACTTTGATTTCATGAAACGGCTTCGTAATGTTTCCCCGCAGACTATTTTCTTGAGACTAAAGATAGTTCCGAGGTAAAAGCAAAATTGCAAACCTCAATAATTTTTTTTGTAAACCGTAATACCTGGTGATAGGAAAAAGTACACGGTGAGGCAAAGGATTTTGTTAAAGCTACTCAAGAAGAAGATCCATTTTTTCATTCATATTTATATCTTTATTAGCACAGTGTTCAGAAACTTGCATTTTAATCCTCAAGTAAACTTTCTCTAACATAAAAAAGACCCTTTATTAGAAGAACAACAATTGCATTGACGGCATGTGAAAACATTTTCCTTTATATCTTTTAAATTATATTTAATAATTGTTTAAAATGAATTGATTTACAAAAAAAAAAACATTTACTAAATAGAATATTGAATATCTCAATAGCGAAACACTAAAAGCTGTGTAAGTTATAATTACTATTTCATAAAATTGTTATAATAGGCAAACACGCGCCTCAACTCGCGCAACTTACTGCCTGTGTGGCCTTCGTAATTAGCGTCCCATTTGAAAAGTCGCAAATTGCCGCGAAAATCTTTCATGGAAATCAATTCATTAATTCTTTCACAACAACTTAGCGTTTCCACATTTCACGGCTAAGTCCAGCAACTTAATGTTTTTTCAATCGAAAGCTGATTAAATGACACATATTTTTACCCGAAAAACATTAATAAAAAAAATTAATAATGTTGATAAATATGAAATTCTTATTGCGTGAATCACTTAAAGGATATAATACACTACAATTCTATATAACCATTTTTTAAATATTTTTTACTGGTGTTGATATAGCATCTCCTAAAGTTGAGGTATATATGGGTATACAATAGGCGTTGAGAACGATTGTTCCAATTTGTTGAACTTTGAAACATGAAAAATTGCTTAAAATAATGATATTTTTTTATTATTTTTGTACTCGCATGTTCTTTAGATACTCGTTAATGGATTGGCATCGATATTTCATAAGAAAAATAAAACTCATTTTTTGACTTTTGGCCAGCTTTTCGACGATCCGGACCACCTTGCGGCGGGCGGACTTATTTCGATTTCGTTCAAGGAACGAGACGGGCGGGATGTTAGATTAGGTTTTTCGTGGACGCCCCACTGGTTGCTTTGTCGTCCTCCTCTCCTTCTCGTTAATTCCCACTCCTGCTCACACTCTCGGAATGTTCGCTATCTCCCGTGGAAGAGTCACGACGCTTCAGTACGCTTGTAGCCTTCGAACTAACAACACGTCAATAAAGACTAGTAGAAAAGTGAACCACGCCTCAGTTCATTCTGCCGAACCTGAACCCAACATACGCTTTATTATGATCTATATTATCCCTTCGATGGCAGACTGGGGTCAAAAAGACCCCAGGCATGTTCAACCTCAATTTACGTCCCTTCAACATTTGAAAATGGTACTTATAGGGCCCTGTCACCTTAGCCAGATAACCCCTCCAACTCGTAAAAAGGTCATTTTTCGCTTTTTTTTAACTTCTACAATCTTCTTTTCATATTTAAAAGAAATTTTGAACTAAATAAGCTACAGTATTCTTTAAAGTAACTATCCAAGATTGTATAATAAATTAAGCTATTCAAAATAATGAATTGGCTATTTGCGTGAAGCCTTCTTCGCTTGGGATCAAAAAGCCCCCAGTATGCCCCCGGACATTTATGGTAATTTTACAAGTAAATATGGTAACTTACCAGGGATTACCCAAAATTCATTTTAAAAAATTTCCATAAATTTCCGGAAATTTATGAAAAATTTCGGCCATTAATGGTAATTTTACAGGTATATATGGTAACTTTCCATAAATAACCGCAAAATTCTATTAGCTGCAACCAAAATTTCCTCACAGTTTTTACCGTGAGTGGGCTGATAATCATAAAATGCGAGCTCATAGATGCATAATTTTCATTATTCCTCTCTGAGGTCACTTTTCAGTCGCTAGGGAGTAAAAAGTAGAATTTTAGCTTGGATGTAAAAATACCAAGAGAAACTAAAAAAACGCAATAAAATGTTCGAAATGCATTATATTTAATACATTCTCACATAAAATTCTGGCCAGGCCACATGTGCTAAACCGAAGTATATTCAAATAAATATCCTTGTATGGCATGTATCCTTTCAATTTTTTTAAAATTATAGCTAATGAAATTTTAGTAAAAGTCAGGGAGTTTCAAGTCGCATGGGACTCAGTGATGGGAGAATGCGTATATTTCTGGCATGCGCAGTATTGATTTCTGTGTATTTTTAGGTTATGTAACCCCATGTGTTAACTTAAAAATACACAGGAATCAGGCGTTTTGCAACATTTCTGCTTCAATAAAAAAGATGTTACTGTGATTGAGAAATTTTCAAATGCTAAGGATGTTGGATTCCAATTCTAAAATTCAATTTGTACATTTTACTCAACAAATATTAGAACTTAATATCTTTTAACTCTATAATACATCCATCAAAAAATAAGTATCATTATAGAGCAAAAAAGTATGCAACTCTATAAATATTTAATGAGTAAAATGGAAAAATTGAATTTCAAGGTTAAAGTATTTATCCAATTTAACTGCCAGGGAAAATTTTGTTCAACCGGTTCACGATTGACAACAAACTACAACTTTGAGTAGAGGTTACTCCTTACGCATGCATTATCAATTACTTTTGAAAAAATCAACCGAGTAACCAAAATTATTATACTTGAAATATTATTCATTAAGTTCCAAACTTTGATTACAAAGCAGAAACCTATCAAAACAATTTTTTTCTTTTCATAAAGTGACCAACTCTTACTGGTTTCCCCTATCAGCCTACCTACATTAGGATGGTTCAACAAAATAAGTTTCTTTAATTGTGAGGGGGGGGGGGCACCCCAAAAAAATTTCATATTGTTGAAAAACTAACTGAACTTTATTAAAATTTTTTGGAAAATGACAAATAGGAAGCTTTTTGGAGGACTTTCCCTCAAGTAAAAGAAATTTGGTTGAACCCCCTCAAATATATAGTTCATCAAATCATTTAATCACCATGTTGAAAAAAAGGCCAAAGTGAGCAGTTTCAACCGCATGATCGAAGTCTGCATCCTTTAGAATGATATTCGGCGATTTTCCGCCCAATTCAAGAGTAGTCCTCTTCAGGTTGCTCATAGCAGCACCTGCCTTGACCAATTTTCCGACTTCGGTGGAGCCCGTGAACGCAACTTTGTCCACGTCTGGATGTTGAACCAGGGCTGCTCCAGCGTTGCCAAATCCAGGAACTACATTCACGACCCCATCAGGGAATCCGGCTTCTTTTGTCAACTGAGCAACGTACAATGCAGTCAAGGGCGTTTGTTCTGCTGGCTTTAAGATGACACAGTTTCCTGGAGAAAATATGTATGCGCATATTTTATTGTACATTGCTTTTTTTTTTATTACTTCAAGTAAAAACGTTACCTGTCGCAAGGGCTGGAGCAATTTTCCAAGCCATCATTAGCAAAGGGAAATTCCAGGGTATAATTTGTCCACATACACCTACTGGCTCATGTCTCGTGTAGGCGAAAAATTTCCCATCCATTGGAATAACTTTGCCGTGATTTTTATCCGCATACCCAGCGTAATATCTTAAAGTAGAGACACTGCTTGGTACGTCAAAACCGTAAGCAGCAGAGTATGGTTTCCCATTATCTAAAGTCTCTAAAGACTGTAACGGTATTTTCGTGTTTTAATTAAATTTATTGGTAGTATTTTTTAGTTCACATAAGGAGTGTAAACTTAATTGAATAAATACAAACATATGGAAAAACAATACTAGAAGAATGATAAAAATAATAGAATTACCGCTAAGTAATTGCGATCTCGTTCAATTAAATCTGCTAAACGATTTAGCAGAAGGCCCCTGTTTGAAGCATCCATAGTTCTCCATGGTGAACCAAGTTTGAAAGCTTGTCTTGCAGCTCTTACAGCATCGTTGATATCTGCAGTATCCCCTTCCTGAACTTCTGCTATTATCTCTTCTGTAGCAGGATTGACTGTTGGAAAAGTTTTTCCAGATTGGGATTTGTGCCATTCATTGTTAATAAAGATCTAAAACCAAACACTTTGTAAGAAAATATCTATTTGTAATACAAGTGCGCAAAATAGGAGATTGTCGACGAGTACGAAAAGATGAAGGCAAATGCAGCAATGGCATTTGCAGTCATTATACCAGTGGAATTAGGCATAGAAATCGAGTCAATTAACAAAAATTCCGAAGGTCTTCAAAAAAAATATATAGTTGTTTTTTTATATGTTGAACATAAAATAAAATTTTACAAAACGTGATCGGGTCAGCAATTTGTTTAAATAAAATTAATTTGCAAAATTTGCCCCCCATTGCTCCAATAAAATTCAAAACATATTGCAAACTTGAGTGAGTAATTATAAACGCAGTCACTATCCTGCATTAGATTTGCAAAACGTTCGTGATACGGCAACATCATTAATTATACACAAATTATTATTTTGTTGATCACTCCCCAGCGAAAATACCGAAGATTTTGCAAAATGTTGTTTCTACTTTTTTCCATTGAGAAGAAACTATTATATGATTTGCAAAACTAAATACATACCGCAATTTATCGTTTTTTGAATTATTGTTAAATTTTTTGCAATTCGACTCCTAATATTCCAGCGAAAATTGCGACGGTTGCGTTTTTGGGTAGCAAATGTTATAAATGTCGAGATCTGAAAATTATTAAATTTGCAAAACGTTGCTCGACCTGGCAAAAATACCGAAGGTTTTGCAAAATGGTGTTTCTGCTTCTTTTCATTGAGAAGAGACTAGTACACCATTTGAAAAACTATATGAATAACGCAAATTATCGTCTTTAAATCAATTTTGCATTTTTTTGCAATTCGTCTCATAATATTCTTGTGAGAATTACAAATGTTGCATGTTTGGGTAGCAAATGTTGGAAATGTCGAAATCTAAAAAATATTAAATTTTCAAAACGTTGCTCGACCGGCAACAATATTAAAATTGCAATTAAATAAATTAGGTACTTTTTTAAACTAGCCAAAAAATACAAACATTTCGCAAATCGTACTGAGTGATAATTAACTTAGTACTAAAATCGTACTAGATTTGCAAACTGTTTACTACTTGGCAACATTGATAATGATAAACAAACTTTTTTTTTTAATTATTTCCCAGATTAAATTCTCAAGATGTTGCAAAAGGAACCTACCAATTTCTCTTGTTTTTTACAGGAATTCAAAAAATAGAATTAATGAAAATAATAGCTTTTTTCAATGTCCGAACAAAACAGTTACAAACAGTGAAAATTCAGAAAAAATCAAGAACTCACGAATGGCTTTTGAAAAATTAAGAAAGTTAAACTATTTAAATCAATAACGGTGAAACTATAAATTTAATTTTTTTTTTAATTTCTGAATATTATAATAGAAATTTTGTTTTCATAACTCAGTTATCCGAAGTTAGACTTTTGATGCTTGATAGAACGCGTTGAAAGTAGAGTTTCAAACCTTTAGAGCAAAAATGCTACTCTTGACTTGTTCCACAGATATATAAAGTCAAAATTACGGTAAATGCGTTATAAAAATTGTCATCTCCCGTCCCTCGATATGCAATATACTAAATAGTTACATGGGAGGAAAGGCAACATCGTTATTTATTCACACATCTCTTATAATATACAATTGTCTCTCAAATTGCCTTAATTTTCAAAATGAATAAAAAATTGTAATCTTGCTCCGATTACCTTATAAAAATTATCGAAGAAAAAATTATTCACTTATCAAACAATTTTCACGCAATTCCTGAATTGCATATTGTCACTCGTTTTTTTTTTAATTTTTCCTCTTTTTTCTACATCGGCAGTTATTTTATTACTTTCAAAAACTTTTTTAATATAACTAGGAACCTTCAAAACCCCTCGAAAATGATATATAATATATATAAAAATACATATAACAATGATATATAATATATATTTATTGCATCTGGAGAATAATTTAAAAAAATATAAGTTTGTTCATCATTATCAATGTTGCCACGTTAGCACGAAGGAATAGTAAGGAGTATTATCCCTGTAAGTGGGGAGTGGGACGAGCGACGTCCGAGAATTCGTTAATGCTTGCCACGAATGAAAACTCGTATGCTGCCCCGTGCACATGCGCACTGGCGGTTGCCATGCCAACGATGTCAACATGCAATTATTTAATGCTCATAGAATATAAAAATTTTGCATATAATAACCTACAATATTTTGTTCACTGAAATTAACCACTCCTTACTATTCCTACGTGCCACGTAGTAAACAGTTTACAAATCTAGTATGATGTTAGTAATAAGTTAATTATAACTCAGTAAGATTTGCAAAATGTTTGTAATTTTTTGCTAGTTTATAAAAGTAACTAATTTGTTCAATTGCAATTTTAATATTATTGCCGGCCGAGAAACATTCTGCAAATTTAATAATTTTCAGATCTCGATATTTATAACATTTGTTACCCAAAAACGCAACCTTCGCGATTTTCGCTGGAATTTTAGGAGCCGAATTGCAACAAATTCAACAATAACATAAAAAGCGATAACTTGCGTTATGTATTTAGTTTTGCAAATCATAAAATAGTTTCTTCTCAATGGAAAAAAGCAGAAACAACATTTTGCAAATCCTTCGGTATTTTCGTTAGGGAGTGATAAACACCTCAAAATAATTACATTACTGGCACAAGGGGTGTTTGACACCCCGCGTGTTTAAACGTGTATTGTGAAGCCTGTACTACATATTTTTTAACAAAAATTGTATATAATATAGTTTAATGTTCTTGTTTAAAAGTACAACTGGTTTTATAACCATCTTTTTAATTTAGGATAGTTGAAAAAACGTTTGAAAAAAAGGTATTTAATAATTGTAAATTGTCTAAACCATTAGTATTTCTTTAAACAATTTTTTTCCCTCTGTAAGTCGTAAAAAGTTATTATCGTTCGGAATAAATCGTAAAAAATTGATGAATGTCAAGAGTAGTAGTTCTTGTTTAACTTATTTTGTAATTATTTAAACAATTTTCATTTGTTTACACAATTTTTTCTCCCTAAAATCGTAAAAAGTTATTATTTTCTGAAAATAATGATACAATTGAAGAATGTTGAAAGCAATACATTTTTGAAGGATGTTTGGTAATTATTTAAACAATTTTGATTTGTTTAAACAATTTTTCCCCTGTGAAACGTGAAAAATTATTACTTTCTGGAATTAATGACACAATTAAAGGAATTTAAGAGTAATATGTTTTTCTACAGAATATTTAGCAATTTTTAAAATAATTTTAATTTGTTTGAAAAAGTTTTGTTTGTTTAAAAATTTTTTTCTCTGCAAATCGAGAAAATTTATTCTTTTCAGCAATTAATGACACAATTAACGAATTTGAAGAATAATATTTTTTTGCTTAAGATACTTTAAAATTATGAAACAATTATTACTCATTAATAATCAATTATATAATAAAATAAAATAAAATATTTTTGCTAAATATTTTGTAGAAAAAAAATAAGACTCTTAAATTCCTTTAATTGTGTCATTAATTCCAGAAAGTAATAATTTTTCACGCTTCACAGGGGAAAAAATTGTTTAAACAAATCAAAATTGTTTAAATAATTACCAAACATCCTTCAAAACTGTATTGCTTTCAACATTCTTTAATTGTGTCATCATTTTCAGAAAATAATAACTTTTTACGATTTTAGGGAGAAAAAATTGTTTGAACAAATGAAAATTGTTTAAATAATTACCAAATAAGTTAAACAAGAACTACTACTCTTGAAATTCATCAACTTTGTACGATTTATTCCAAAAGATAATAATTTTTCACGATTTACAGGGGGAAAAAAATTGTTTAAACAAATACTTTAAAACTCTTCACTTATCGATTAAAAATAATAATTCATGTTGAAATTTTGTTTCAAAATACCGTCTTTAGCATGAATTTGATAGAAAACTGCTATTTTGCATTTTTTGGGTCATTTTCCGGGCACAAGTAAAGGGGTTCAGGTCTGTCAAAATTAAAAGCTATTGGGTGGAAATTATTACTTACATACTCCTTAAGAGGTGGCAATACTTTAATTGACAAAAAATGTATAACAAGTACTTCTTTTTTCCATTTTTTTGAAGATCGAGCTTTTTCCATTTAAAACCCTATGTTAATTTCACAAGCCCGGGGGCACGTGTTATCGTTGAAAAAAAATACGGAATTTCTTTTTCTGGAAAACGAACAAAATGGGGGGGTTTTATCACCAAAAATTGAAATTCGAATTTTCACAGGTATAAATTTGGACCACTCTAGTGTATATGAACTTTAGCGGAATCCCCATCAACCATCGTCAAACGGCACGAGGCAGGTACACCCCAGAGCGTGTCGGATTACCCGTAACGAGTTCTTCAATTTTGCCAAATATTGCAATTCTATTTGAACAAAACTTGTACTTGGATAAAAATGCTTTACGTTACTGTGAGAGTGATTGTTAGTCACAATTTTTAGAAAACAACAATTATAATTGTTATAAACCATTTTTTTGCAAAATTTTGGAATTTATGGTTTTTTCTATTTCGGGATTTCCTTTATCATCTGAATTGATGTAGATATTCGGAAAAATGATATATTTTCGATTATATTTGTTAAAATATAACAATTTTTGATTTTGTAAACAAATGAAATAAGTAAATATAAAACCTTGGCCTGGAAAATAATTGTTTTTGCAATAAAACTGCTTCATATTTTTGTGAGAGAGATTTGCAGTCACTATTTCTATGTAAAATTGATATCAAACAATTAATATTTATTGTTGTTATTCAATTTCAAATATCACGAAATTTTTATGTATTTAAAAAGTATTGTAATTTTTATTGAGAAAAGTTTGTTCTTCTCTGCAAATACTTTAAATTGGTTTAACTTTAACTTGATTGGCCAACCAAGTTCGATGAGTCCCCACCATGGGGCGCTCTGGCCAATCACAGGCATCGTAGAGAATACATATATAAAAACAACATAACCTGAAACTTCAGTTTCAGGTCAGCCCTGAAGAAGTGAACTGCAATGCTCACGAAACGTCGGCAACAATCCTAGTTTCGCACACGATTTAAACCTGAAAAAGCTTTAAATTTTTTATTTATCATAATGAATCATCGTGAAAGCATTAAATCTATCATTAAAGCACTCTACGGGGAGAATATAATATACTAAATTTGCCTTGTACACTACCTCCAAGAAACTATTAAACTTCACTTCTTTCTATCGAACACTCAGATTTGACAAATTACTTCCAGTAAAGCACGCACCATTAACTAACACAGTGAAAAAGATCTCTAAACATCCTCTCAGCAATGAAATGATTCCAGCCTTATCTAAAGGACATAACTTTGCAGTAGCTACCTCCAAAATCCCGAAAGATGAAAATATCAGTATTTGGAATCCACAATATATACCCTTCCACCCGAAAAAGTGAATGACATACGGCGTAGGACGGCCAACATCTTACGCCAAGCCCAACTTCCCTCCTCAAACTTAAAAAAAACAAGAAAAAACAGCAATTAAAGAACTTAATCCGAATTAAGACATCATAATACTACCCGCAGACAAAGGCACAACAGTCATAATGAATAAAGAAGACTATAACCACTATAACAACAAAATCATGGACCTTCTAACTGACCATACATATAAAAAATTTAAAAAAGACTCGACAAAAACAATAGACAGAAAAATAAAAACCCTTCTAAAAGAATCAAAACTTAACAGCGAAACAATATCTAAAGTAATACCTACTAATTCCATCTCTCCAAAACTTTGCGGACTCCCAAAAATCCACAAAAACAACATTCCACTCAGACCGATCGTCAGCGCAATAAACTCACAAAGTTACAACCTAGAACGCATTCTCGCCAAAAAACTAAATCCTTTCACAGGAAATTCTACCACACATGTACAAAACTCTTTTTACTTTATCAAAAAGATACAACAGATTCACATTCAACACCAAGACACCCTAGTAAGTTTCGACATAGAATCTCTCTTTACGAAAGTACCAATCTCTGATCCAATCGATATTATTAAATCCTTTGCAAACATCCCCTCCAATCTCACACCTTTGATAGAACACTGTCTCATTAATACGTACTACTCTTTCAATAACCAATTCTACGAACAAACCTCAGGAGCAGCAATGGGGTCTCTAATCTCACCTGTAATAGCCAACATCTTCATGGAAAATCTAGAAACTAAAATCTTTAACAAATCCAAGCTTAAACCGAAATTTTTGTGCCATTACGTTGACGAGACTTTTTTCATCTGTAGACATGGACTGGATGAACTACATAAGTTTTTGAATTTCATCAATCAGTTACACCCTAATATCAAGTTCACCATGGAAATTGAAAAAATAGGAAAATTGCCTTTCTTGGACGTACTAGTTTACAAAAGATCTGATAACACATTAGGACATGAAGTTAACAGAAAACTTACCCATACCAACAGATACGAACATGCCTCATCCTACCACCACCCATCTCAAAAGCAATCAGTCATCAACTCCCTGTAATAAAGAGCTGTCTCCATAACAGATAAAGATAACTTACAAAAGGAACTAGAATGTGTTAAACAAATTCTAATACAAAACGATTACACAAACAAACAAATTAATTAAGCAATAAGAAAATACACTCAAAAAAACAAGTCAACACAACCTACTAAAGAAGGAGAGAGAAAGACGACCACCATCCTACCCTACATTCAAGGTATCACAGAACAAATAGGAAGAATTTACAACAAACACAACATCAAAACTATATTTAAGCTACCTGCGAAAATAGGACAACTTCTAAACAACCCTTAAGATAAAAAAAAACCTTTCAGTAAACCGGGAGTATATAAAATCCATTTTTCTTGTGGCAAAGTCTATATTGGAGAAACCGGAAGAGCTGTGAGCCAACGTGTAAAGAAACATGAGAGTAGAGTCAGGCTGAAACATTTCACGTAATCAGCACAAGCTGAGCATCATATCAAAACAGGACATAGCATCGTATTTGACAAAACAACCATCATCGCAAAAACGTACAATATTTTTCCAAGAAAACATAGAGAAGCAATCGAAATCTTGAAAAACCCTAATAACATCAATAGGGACAATGGATATAATACCAATCTGATTTGGCTTCCGTCCTCCCGGGATTTAAAAAAAAAGACTTGATTGGCTAATCAAGTTCGACCAGTCCCCACCATGGGGCGCTCTGGCTAATCACATGCATCGTAGATAATACATATATAAGAACAACATAACCTGAAACTTCAGTTTCAGGTCAGCCCTGAAGAAGTGAACTGCAATGTTCACGAAACGTCGGCAACATTCATAGTTTCACACACGATTGAAACCCGAAAAAGCTTTAAAATTTTAATTTATCAATACTTTAAATTGTTGTGAGTGTGATCGTCAGTATAAATCTCTATGAAACATTGACAATTGTAGTTGTTATGAACCATTTTTATGGAAAATTTTGGAATTTGCGTTTTTTCAATTTCTGAGATTTTTCCGTCATCTGAATTGATACAGATGTTCTTGAAAATAACATATTAGATTCAATTATATTTGTTAAAATAAAACAAGTGTTAATCTTGTCTCGGCTCGACTTTGGCTCGGAATACGATATATCGACTGGGGATCGGGTCGGGTTTTCGATCCTCCTTCGCCAGATTTGGGTCTGTGACGAAGCGGTCCACAATGGGTTGAAGTGAAAAACGAGGTTTCAATTTTAAAAGCACATTTAGAACACAATAATGCACCGATTTAAGATAATTTTTGCTGTTGCACAATTCAGGCCTAATTTTTCTAGAAAACTTTGTGAGTGTATATTTTATTTTTTTGTTTATTTTATTTTTATGTTAATGCAAACAGCAAAAAATGTCGTTTTTTGCATTTCATGTTTTATTTCCTAGACACAATTTTTCTCACACTTCAAGTCACTTGGGTTCAATGCACAGCGGTATAAGAAAGAAGAAAAAAAATTGTTACCTTATAAAGCTAATTGTTAATAGCAAATTTTATTAACAAATACTCGACATGAAGAAATATTTCTTTTCAAAGTATATTCTTGCTCTAAAATGGCTTGCTTTTATTGTTTGGATGAGACGTGGCCGTCAAAATTCAAGACTGACTGTTATTGATCAATTCTATAAACAAATTCTATAAACAAATGTACATCGCAAACATTAATAGGCAGAAACGAATGCTTTTTTTGTACATTAGTTGTAATGACATTACCAATGATGTTTTCTGGAAGAAATTTACCATCCGTTGATATTTGTTTATTTGATAAACAAAATATATAAACAAATGCACATTTTAGGCGTTTTTAAGTGAAACAAAATGAATTTTTCTTCTAATCTTGTTGCAATTATTATAGTGCCAATTATGTTTTCTAAAAAAATTCTGCTATTGTGTACTTTGATCTTCGTAATAACCTTTGTCCTTGCATTAGTACTTTAATATTCGTGAGGTTCCCTCATCAGTTCAGTCACCTTTATTCTTGTCAAACAACCGACATTCCTGTCACATATCCGTCATTCCTGTCACACTATTTGAAAACCTCCTTTTGTAAGGTCATCACCGGCCACTATTTTCTTCGAAAGTATATGGAAAAATATAACTAGTGTGTATGCCTGGATTCAGAAAATAATGAGCTACAAGCATTTGTCAAATTTGTATAAACATTTATTATATTAAAAATATGCTTGGTCAAATTTACCCTACATTTGATGACTAATTTCTCGGCTTCTAATGATTATTTCACAAATTTTCGAATTGCGCGATCTAGATTGATATTTTATCTACAAATTTATGTATCCAATTAAAAAATGTATCTTGAATAAATATGAAAAAACCGGTGCAACGAAGTGTCTGCACAGAGTAAATTCAAGGCAAGTAACTACCGATCCTGAAGGCCAAATATTCAGGAGACCTTTAGGCTCGCCCACGTTATTGTACTCACTACAATGCATACCCTTTACCTCAACCCGGCAAGTTCTAGGGCCTAAGATAACTGTAATTCAAATCTGGCACAATTCTCAAGAAAACCTTCTCAGATTCATTTATGAATTTTTTCATTAGCCACCAAAGAAATGTACGAAATGTTAAAGTTCCCAAAAAATTTGCTAAAGATTCCTCTGACGTTTAACGAATTTGCATGTTTCTTGAAATTCTGATTCGAATGATATATACTTTTAGGAGTCACTTCGAAAAATGAAAAGAACCCAAGTTTCCTATTTTGGCAATCGAATGCCAATAGGAAAAATTTGGATTGAAATTTATTAATCCATCACAAAAATAGTTTCTATTATAGGGATCTTTCTTTCATTTGGAAAAGAATCTTTTGCAAGCCGACAAAGTTATTTTTAAAAGAAGGGCAACTTTGATCAAGCATATTTGTAATAACAATATTTATTCAAATTTTATTAATGTAATCTGTACCTTATTCTTATACGAACCCAGGAATTCCATATAAGTATAATTTTCAGCATTACTTTCAGGTAAACTAGCCGCGAAAAGTCGAAACAAACTTTGAAATGTTGAATATACTCTATTTGAATATTCGTCTATAATCGAAACACTTCACTGTGATAGTTTCGAAAAACTTGATATCCAGTGAAAATTTTGAATTAAATTTTTCCATATACTAGAAAAAAGCGTTTTGTACTGAAATCTTACTTTCTAATTGTGAACTAATAGTTACAAACTAGAAATTAGTCTTCCAAAGTAGGGTAACTTTGACCAAGTATATTTTTAATGACATTAATATTTATTAAAATTTGAGAAATATTCGTTTCAGACAATGCCTGATCCAGGCCGACTGTCCCCTGCTAATGACTTTAATGCAGGCAATTTTTTGCACACTTTTTTCCCAATGTACCCTTTTTTCCTAAAAATATTCCTGAGGTAATTGGCTGTCCTTTCACTAACAAGCTCCACCCTTTTAGGCTTGCTTATCATATTTCTGTCTCTCTCGCCCACTCAACTCAGAATTCCCACGTGTGTCCCCAGCCCTCTTAACATTTCTATTATTACTGCAAATATTAATTGATTTTAATGAATCTTTTTTCACTTTCTTCAAATTATATGAATAAACTAATTCTGCTAATTAAAATTGCATCAAGCCATGCTTTCAAGATTTCAGTTTATTAACCGGCCTGCAACTCATAACAATGAACGGGTCATTCGTTACGGGTAATTCGACGCGCTCCACGCTGTGCCTGCCTCGTGGCGTTTGACGAGTGTCGGTGCGAATGCCGCGAAAGTGCATATACAGCTACACTGCGCGTGACTGCCATCTGATGCTATTGTTCTTTTTTTTTTATAACATAAAGTATACATTTTTTTTTCTCGAAAAACTGGCTCTGGTCAGTAAAATAGAATAATATTTAGATTACGCATGCAAAATATCAGACAAAAATATTCAACCGTGAGACTGAGAAATGGAATCCCGTTCTCTAACTCTGACAAATTCCTTTAAACGAGATAACGACTAAGTTGAAGTTGGCTTATGTGATTCGATTGCGAAAATGTTGAATTTTTTAATATTTAGCAAACTTCAACTTAGTTGCTACATCGCTTAACTAAACTTTAAAATAGCAATCTGAATATCCGAGCATATAGGCCGTCAAGGGATGCTCGGGGGGGGGGGGCGCCCCCCAAAAACAGACAAGCGTGAAGCCGGCCGTAGATCGGGCAGCCCAGAATCGGGAGACAAGTGTACTGTAATTTCTGAATTTTTTCATTTTTCTCCTCACGAGTTATTCATTCCCATAGATGAAAAAAACCTCCAAAGTGTGTAATTTCAAAATGCAAATTTTCATATTTGAGCATCCTAACTTTAAAAAAGGCTAAAACTATTAAAAGTGTGACCAAAAATGACCCTTTTAAAGAAAGTTTAAATTTTAAATGATGAGCACGATTTCAATAAGACTATGACAGTGTTGACATTTTTTGATATTTTAGTTGTTTTTAAAATGCAATTTTTGTTTACGTAGTGTATACAGATACGGCATTTTTTGTCGTATTTTAATTTTTTAGTGCGGCATTTTAGTGAATGGACAGTGAAAAGTGATCTGTCACATCTGGAACCCCTTTTCCAAGTCTCCCTTAAAAAAAATACGCGTGTTAGTGACTGGTCAAAGAAGAGTAATCGTGAGGGTTCGTGATTCGAATCTGAATTGCTACCATCTGCTGGTGATCGCGAGCGAGAGAAGTTTATGTTAGACAAAACGATACAATGTTGATAAACCTTCTTAACGATAAGTACATTAAAGAACTGGTCACTGAGAATAAATAATACAACTGAATTATTTCAATGTTAACAAAATTGCTCAGAAAATCGAACTTGTCTATAATTAAATCAATTCTAAAATTGATATACAATTAATTTGAACTTGTCTACCGAAACGACGAGACAAGTTCTCAATTTAACATTCGGACGACTAAATTTGTTTACAAAACGTACGAAAGGCTCTCACTCATTGAAGGAATATGACTAAACGATAGCAGAATAAGGATAAAAGAAGAAATCGATGACACTTTAAAATTAGAATTCCATTAAAATGTAAACATATGAAATTAAAGTCTAAAATGAAAACTCGATGTTAAATAAGTGAAATTCAAATAAAACAATGTACTTAATAAATTATATCAGTCAATTCCGAACATTCCACCCGCTTTGTTGGAACAAAATTAAAAGAGATTCACACAGTTCATTCCAAACAAAAAGTGGTTAAAACTGTCATTAACAGACCAAGACAGAAATAAATGAATTGAAACATTCAACTAACACAACCGAAAAGAAAATACACGGCACATTAAGACGAGATCTAAAGATTGTCCTTCGACCTTGGCAGAAGACAGAATTTTACTATAGGGCGTTTAAACAAACCACTCACAGTGCGGAGAGACACAACGCGCAGATGACCATCAGAACCGGGGTGAAGCTTAACGACTCGACCTAAAGGCCACTTTGTGGGTGGTGAATTTTCATCACGGATAAAAGCGAAGTCACCAACTTCAAGTCCTCCACTTCGAACGAGGTTTAGCACTTTCAGGTAATCCGAGAACCAACGTTGCCAGAAATGATGACGCATTTGTTGTAACAAGTGCCATCGAGATAAGCGATTCGAGGCAATGTCAATGTAACTTGGCTCAGGGATACTGTTGAGAGATTCTCCAATCAAAAAATGACCTGGAGTAAGAGCCGTAAGATCGTCAGGATCATCGGACATGGATTGGAGAGGTCTTGAATTTAAACAGACGTTTACTTGAACCAGAAATGTGCTCATTTCTTCGTATGTAATGGTAGTATCGCCGATGGCTCGCCGAAGGTGGTGTTTCGCTGACTTCACTGCCGCTTCCCAAATTTCCCCAAAATGCGGTGCACCTGGTGGATTAAAGCGCCACTTTGTGCCATACGAAGCGAGACACAAAGCTAAAAGGGTTGGCTCCTCTGACGCTGCTGAAAATATCGCTCTAAGTTTGACATCTGCTCCAACGAAGTTTGTACCTTTAACGCTGGTCAAGGTAGCACAAATTCCAAGTCGAAAAATGAATCTGTAGTGGGCAGCTAGAAAGGCATCAGCCGTATAGTCCAACACAGCTTCCAAATAGACAGCTCGAGTAGAACAGCAAACGAAGACTGCGAGTTAGCCCTTATATGATCGATAACCACGACCCTTAGTTGTTCGCAAGTAAACGGGTCCAGCATAATCGACGCCAGTATGTAGAAACGGTCGACTCGGAGTAGAGCGAATTGCTGGAAGGTCTGCCATCAATTGTTCAGGCTTTACAGCTCGATGTCATAGGCAGGGTGAACGTCGATGAATAAAGGCCCTCACAAACGATCCACCACGGAGAATCCAGTAGGTTTGCCTCAAGGTTCCGAGACTGAGCTGGACACCACCATGAAGACAACGTCGATGATGGTGATCATCAAGAGTCGTCATCGTTGACTCAGACCTGAGAATGAGAGGATGTTTCTCATCAGGATCCAAGGATGAATTCTTCAACCAACCTCCTGAATTAAGCAGTTGTTGGGAATCTAAATAAGTTGTTAAAGACCTAACTTGCTCCTGGAAGGAAGAGACCTACCTGATGATGGAGCCTTGATGTCTGCTTCAAAGTAGAATTGCGTTTCGTGTCGAATCCAATCAAGGCGAGCTTTCTTAAGTTCTGAAGGTGAAAGGAATGATGACTTTGAACAGGATTGTTGAAAATAATGTTGAATAAATCGTTGTAACCAGGCAGTCGCTCGTATACATTTATCCAAAGAAGAGTAGTGATGGAGAAGCACCCACATAGCTGGAACACAACTGGAAGTATGAACTTTTAATGTTCGCTAATCTAAATCCACTTCAGGATTAACTAATGATGGAATTCGTGGCCAAAGATCTGGAAACAGCAAACAATTTGAGCCTTGCCACCAAAGAGAAAATGATGATAGCTCCTTGGCAGAGACCTCTTAAAGCACAGTCAGCAGGGTTGCTTGATGAAGAAACGTGATGCCAAATTGCTGATGGTAGTGTGGTTTGGATTTCGGAACCTTTATTGGCTATGAAGGTCTTCCATTTTGTGGGATTTTCGTGAATCCAGGCCAGCGTAACTGTTGAATCACACCATAGATGAATGGAAACATCCAACAAAAGTGTTTGTTGAACGTGATTCACAAGTCGAACGAGAAGAACTGCTCCACACAGTTCTAAGCGTGGTAGCGACATCTGTTTCAAGGGAGCGACCTCAGTTTTCGAAATCAACAGCGAAACTGACTTCGTATCAGAATCAGAGGTCACAAGAAGATTAACTGAATTTTATCCAACGAGGTACTTCGATTGAGGATATGTTACCTCGATATTTAAGCCAGCGATGACGAACCTCGTTCGGAAGAGGATCGTCCCAGGAGATCTCTAAAAGCCAGAGAGTTTTAATAATTATCTTAGCTGTTATGACAACTGGACTCAACCATCCTAATGGATCAAACAATTGAGCTATCTGACTCAAAACGCTACGTTTAGTGATGACATCTGGACAGGCTGGTAATTGGACGTCGAAAGTTATCACATCTCGTTAAGGATTCAAGAGAGGCCCAGCATATGAAACGATTGCTGGAATTCCAAGGACAGAGCTAGAGGCTGAGACGAAGCTCGAAGTTCTTCTAGAATTTTCTCTAGTAGATCAGAATCACTTGACATCCACTTTCGAAGTGGAAAGCCGCCCGCTATGAAAATTCGATGTAATTGATTCTGTAAAGAAATTGCCTCCTCGAAGTTATCTGCACCTGTGATTACGTAGTCCACGTATGTCCCTCGACGTACAACTTCAGCTGCTTTTGGATCATTTTCACCCTTATCAAGGGTGAGTTGTTGAATGCAACGGAGTGCAAGAAAAGGAACACAAGACAAACCGCAAGTAACTGTGGTGAGACGAAACGTTTGAACTAAATCATTTGGCGATTTTCTCCACAGGATAAGTTGAGGATCCTGATTATCTCGATGCATCTGGATCTGTCAGTACATTTTCTCTACGTCAGTACAGAGAGCTATACGAAAACACCTCCAACGAAGCAAAATGTCGAGTAGATTTGAGAGAAGTGTGGCTCCAGTGTGCAAGCATTCATTGAGCGAAATTCCAGCTTCAGTCTTCTGAGAATCGAAGTATATTTCCTGGGCAAAACAGGAGCATTAAAGGGACCTTTCCGTATGTTCGGAAGAAGCAGATAAAGACAAACGTCTGCTCCAATGATCACGTCGATTACTCTTGAGTTTCCGAAATCTGGGTCCGCTAGATTTAAACCTAAAAGATGAGACCAGCTTCCATTGCCCCTTTCGAAACGTGGGCGGTATGGAGTAAGACGCGGAAGCACGAGAGCGTCCAATGAATACTCGAGGTCGAATTCGAAACGTGGCGCAAGAGTACACGACAATGCACCGTGAGTTGTTGTGGGACGTCCTGCACTGATAGTTAGCAAACCTAATTCACAACTTGAACGTGCGAGCTTGAGTCGTTGTGCGAGAGACTCAGATACGAGAGATACTTCAGAACCCTAATCAAGGAGAGCACGCACAAACACTGTAGCACCACTAATTGACTTGACCTTGATAAAAGCTGTAGGTAATAGACCATTTTCTCTAGGTCGAGTCACATGATGAATGCTAAGATGTTGAACGATGGACAATGTACGATCTTCTCCTTGAGTTGAAGGTGACTGATGAGTGATGTTCGATGTCGTCGCATATTGATGAAGCATGGTGTGATGTTTCTGATGACATAATCGATACGTTCTTGGTGAAGGACATTCGTTTGTTGAATGTTGACGCAGACAATTAAGGCAAAGTTTCCTTTTAGCTGCAAATTCCTTTCGTTGTATTGCACTCATCGCTGTAAATTGAGCGCAATACTTCAAGAAGTGTGCTTGCCCACAGCCGAAACATCTTCGATCTTTCTGCGATTTTTCATTCGAATTTGAATTCAAAGAATCCTTCAAGTTAGATGGATTCCCTTCAAGAATGTCCAATGTGCGAACCTTGCCCTCAAGAAATGTGTGCAAGGAATCATAAGGAGACTCTACCGTATCACCTCGTGATGTCTCCCAGTCACGTCGACTTTGTGAGTCCAGTAAGTTGGTCAGATGAAAAACTAAGAAATGTGACCAATGTTCGACTGTACATTTGAGCGCTTTGAGAGTCTCTAAACGTGCCCGGAGCATACCGCGCGTGTGTACCGTAGGAACCGATAGGAACAAGCTCTGCTTGTGTTTTAGAAATTCTGAATGACCGAACGTTTTACTGAAACGACAAATAATTAAATTAGTTAAAAGGTTTAAACGAAATGTCTTCATGTTGTCACTGATGATAAAATGTTGGAATCGTCGTCCCGAAAGTTTATTAATGCAATCTTCCGAAGTGTATTTGTTGATTCGAGACTAATACACTGACACGAATTGATGCTAATCATAGTTTAAAAAAATAAAAGAGATGAATGACGTGACCGAAATGTCCGACTAGAAAGTTTTTAGTAATATTCAATAACTGAATTAATAAATTCTATGAATCACCACAATCGTTGCGAAATATAAGTGAAGTTAATTATCGAGAGTCATTGCGTAAATTTCACTCAAAACACGAATCGTCCCTTTAGGTTTCCTCGCTGCATGCATGATTTGGATGAAGCTTGTTATTCCTGTGTACCTTGAACTTTTCTAGGAAATTCACAACAATTCCCTTTTGTCACTCCAAATAATCCCGGGAGGTTTCACTGAGTAAAAAACTGTCTTGATATCATTGTATCACGATGCACACGTGTTATTTGCACTCGCGAAATACCCAGAAAGTACGATTCACTTTATCTGGCTGGAAGGACATTAAAGGACAGGTCACTGAGATTAAATAATGCAACTGAATTATTTTAATATTAACAAAATTGCTCGAAAAATCGAACTTGTCTATATTTAAATCATTTCTAAAATTGATATACAATTAATTTGAACTTGTCTACCGAAACTACGAGACAAGTTCTGAATAGCAGAATAAGGATAAAAGAAGAAATCGATAACACTTTAAAATTAGAATTCCATTAAAATGTAAACATATGAAATCAAAGTCTAAAACGAAAAGTCGATGTTAAATAAGTGAAATTAAAATAAAACAATGTACTTTATAAATTATATCAGTCAATTCCAAACAGCTAGACAAATCGCAAATTAGTGAAGTGCTTTGTTCTTCTAATGTGTCCCCTAAGGGTTTACATTTTTCTTGTATCTCTTCCCTATTCCTTTACACACACCCCACACACTTACTTGGTGGTGGGAGAGGGACCTACAGTTCAAGGTGGGTTCCGAACCACCGAGAGCAACAGCCTTAAGTACTTAGAGAACCTTTTTCTCTAGACTTGTCTAGACTAGAGGTAACGGTCCCACGACTCTTCGGAGATGAACAACTCCCTTGCTAGGCAAGTGTTCATCGCATGGGCCACCGAGGCTCCTCCAGAGTGCGAGGCGGGAATCGAACCCGCAAGCCGACGGAGTGGGTACAAAGTCTATGCCTTAACCCTCACGACCATCGTCCCACTCTAATTAGTGAAGTGATGAGCAATTCTTTAGTGTGCTTTAGTGTGTAATGTTCTTGGTTATATGATACTTTGTGTGTATCTATAACTTAATATTCCTCATTTTATGATAAAATATTAAAATATCATACTATTTTTCCCTAGTAGCCAAATATATTATTATACCGTAGCCTAATACTCGACCTTTTTTGTTTATTCCTTGATAATAAAATTACTTTTGCGCGTGCTAAATAAAAGTTCGAAAACTTTTGAATACGTCTGATTTCATTCAATTAAATTTTACATTGTACAATTTGAGGTTTTCTCTACACTGTAATGAACATAAATATAACATTTTTCTGTAAATTTGCCTTTTGAAAATAAAATTCTTTAAAAAAAAAAGTAATTTCATAAATGTATGTAGTACGTAAATTCAAAAAACATTTAATTTTAATACAGATGAGAATAACAAATTTTTTTTATTCAATCGGAATCGAATTCAACGAAATAAAATAGAGTGACACATATACTGCAACGGTGCAATTGCAGAATAGGGGCGTCACCTCTGTTTTGGCTGGAAAAAATTTTGTTTCGACAACAAACTATTAGAATCTTTAATTGGACAATAAATGAAGTGATTTGATAAGGATAAAGTTTTAAATTATTGTTACTTTTGTCACTACGATGTCTCAAATATGGGTCTGTCACGATACGAAACGAAAGGACGCCCTTGGCTATCGAGATATGTATGTCACAAAAATAAAAAATAGATATGCAATGGGCACAAAAATAATGTTGTATAAACCCCTACCCATTTCCAAAGTCTTGTGGGGGTGGGAAGGCACCCCTTAGACTGGTCACAAAAATCATGTTGGTCAAATCCCTACCCCTTTCCAACGTCCCATCTCCTCTTGTCTCAAGTGACAGCTGATGTACGTGAAACTCTCCTATTTTTGTCGTCATAATAGCTTTTGTCGGCATAAAAAGATATCTAAATATATTTTGATTAATTAAAAACAATTCGATTTCAATTATTTACAGTTTTTCTGGCCGTACGGATGTTTAAAAACACCTAAACTCTTCGTTAAATATGATAATTCCGATATCGTAACAGACCCATATTTGAGACATCGTAGTAAGAAAAGTAACAATAATTTTGAACGTTTTCCTGATCAAATTGAGGCAAGATTACGATATCCGTGGCGACAAAGTTTTAAAGTGGATTCCTATAGGATTTTTGGCGAGAAACACGAACCTGAAAGTTTTAAATCGATATCTCGAATATTTTTCGAGATATATCGATTTTTGAAGCTTTTTTCAAATGTATGTATATATATATATATATATATATATATATATATA
>CAKNXH010057818.1:59308-70011 GCA_932178445.1 Andricus quercusramuli
CGTGTATCGCCAAGTGCACGAAAAGGCGACCTCTGGCGGCCACTACACGAGACTCTAACAGCTGGCTCGTCCTAGAGTCGGATGTGATTTAGTTGAAATAATTTTTTTTCTATCTTTTATTATTGAATGACGGCATTTAACGTAGTTTCCTGTCGGCTCTTGCATTTCTGAAAGTTTGAGGCCGATATTTTACGTATAAAAAAAGTTTGAACGTTCGAAAAATTTCGAGGTTCAGAAAAAAAATGTGACAATAGTCTCCCAGTTTTAATTTGTTCGGAAATAATTTTTAGTGAAGTTCCTACCCAAATGAAGTACTTTAACGTACTTTATTGTATTCTAATACATTTTCCAAAGATTCAGCTCGATATTTTATTCTTTAAAAAAGTTCTCAGGTTCAAAAAAAAAATTCAGTAAACTGATAAAGTGAGGTCGGCAATATAGGTATTTCGCTGTGTCACATGCCCTTAATATAGTAAATAATATTAAGATCATATGCAGCTGTCTATATAGGAGCCTATGTAGGTTCCTATGTGCCTGCTTAAAGGTCATCCCGATATTACATATGCATAGGTATATTTTCATAGGAAGGTGGAAAACCAATTAATTTTTTTTTTTTTAAGAGAAAATAATAAACCGTGTAAAAAACCTCTTCAGATAGATGAGGATATAAATTTATAAATTTTTCTGCGCGACCGCAAAAATAACTGCAAATAATGAATTACGATAAAATTATTCCGTAGTGTACGAGAAAAAGACTCTTCTGATATAGATAAAAGGCAGATAAAAGCTATCTGATGAACAGAGGTCAGCAAATTTCATGCAAGTCTAAAAATAATAATTCGGAAATTCTTATTTGTAGATCAACGCTATATTATTACTATTAAATCTTCAAGAAATAATTATTTCACTTATGTCACTTGCCCCAGAGTATAAAACCGGTGGATTCGATTCTGGATTCGGTGCCGCTTTCGTTGAAAATGTGCGTGTCAACTCAAAGTTTCTTAACAATAAACGAAGCATTTTTATAATTTCTTTACTTTAAAATGCCTTTCATCAATCAATTATTTATTATTACTTTTGAATTATATTTAACATTAATTGAAATTAAAATTACACCGTCGTTTCTTATATTTTTAAGGCTAAACTCATATCAACTTATGTACACTACTACCGGAAAATTTTATAGTATGTATACATGTAGTATATGTAGTAATACATAATATCAGAAAATTACTAAACGAATAATAAAATGTTACTATACTTACGGAGGTCGTTACATGATCCAATAAATACTTAAGGTGTATATATAATACTGTCTGCTGGTCGTCACGCGCAGGTAAAGAGAAGTCATCTAATAAGAAGTAAACCGCACTGTTTCTCCATATTGGATAAGTGAAGCGGCAAATTGAAGTGAAGCGAAAGCAAAGAATGAAAACTTTCTAATTTTAAGGTTTTTTAATATTTTAATACTAATAAAATGTATGGTGAACTTGAATATAGGTAATTAAAAATAACGAGCAATTATAATTTTAGCTTATGTGTTGCATATCTTCTTCCTGCTGACAAAAATAGGCATTTGATTCTATAGAATATGTATAAGTAAATTGAGATAATGATGAAAGGATAAACTTATTTAAATTATTGAATTACATGCGTACCACATATAAAATCATGAATATTATTGTCTATTTATTGAAATATATTTTACAGTAATATTTAATATATTTAACCTCTAATTTGAATAGTAAAATTTAAAAATATAAACTGTGCGAATGAAATAAGTTTCGAATCTGTTGGGCTTTATGACAAAAAAAAATATTTCCTCTATATAGAAAACTATATGTTATCATGATCCTCTACGTATAAAATGATTTAACCGATAAAATCTTCTAAAATGTATAGGAAGAAAATAACTTTAACACTAATATAAGTATTTTATGAAGGGTATTTTAGACGTTTTCATGGGATTATGTTGTGGATCAGATTTTTCTCCAAAGTTTAGAAAAAACTATTTTTTCATTTACAAGTCTACATATTTCAGTTATACAGGGTGTCCCAGACTCAAGTGTCCAGACTTATATAGTCGTGTAAAAATGAAAAAAAAAATGGAAAATACCTTTTCCAAAAATCAATTGTAGTTTTAGTTTTTTAGTTATAAAACATTTAAGCTGCACCAATCAGGAACGCCGTATAAACAGACGTGTGTGCGTGAACGAGATTTCAACGCAGTGTTATCGAAGCGAGCGCAGAGGTGGGGTTTTAGCGTTCACGCACACACGGCTGTTTATACGGCGCTCCTGATTGGTCCAGCTTGACCCTCGGAGCACACACAGGGTCTCACAGACCCTGTCCTCAACTTTCTTCCCGAATATCTTTTACGCAGTTTCAAATTTGGTGGGCCTAAAGCCACCTGACGGTAGTTTGGGGTTCTGATTATGCATCCCGATGCTTCTCCTGTACAGCGCTTTAGTCAGTAGGCGGTCAGAACTGTTCAAAGTCGGAGCAGGGTCTGTCAGACACTTGTGTGTACCAAGTGTCGCTGAGTGCGACACTAAGAGGCTCCGCCACAAGTTGATCGACCAGACATGCAGAAAAGAGCAAAGTGTACAATGTATCCCTATGAAAAGTATAGAAAAAGAAAACTTTTATTTCGATGTTGCTTGTCTGCAATAGGTGAAGAGCATCAAGCTTATATTTGTAATGACTACTCTGGCACTGAGTAATTGTAACATCGTTTTGATATTATTTGTTCATTACAATCATATTTCAAGAACATTTTCAATTATGACATAAAATTTTCAAGTACTTTTTGTCAAACAGTAGTTTTTTCTACATTTATTATAGAAAAGAACGCCTTTTCATACCTAAAAAAACCACCTCCATCAACCTGCAAAATAAATAACTTTTTTGTAACAAACCCTACAGGAGTATTTTTTCCCTTATTGTACCACTATTCGAGAATACAAACCTAAATTTTCAGCGAAAAATATGAAAAGTTGAGAAATTGTTATTTTTTTGAATAATTTTTGTTTTCTTTCAAAAAACGTTTTTTCAGGAATTTTTTTCGATGTTTTAATATTTCGAACAAGACATTTGAACTATGGAGATTGATTCTACAACGTTTGAAGAATATCTGTGAATTTTTTTTAAGTTGATCGGATGGGTAGTATGACATTGGTATACCACGGAATAGTGCACAGGGTCTCACAGACCCTGAGTGTGCTCCGTGATTGAAAAAATAGGTGTGTGCTCCGAAGGTTAAATGTTTTATAACTAAAAAACTAAAACTTCAACTGCTTTTTGGAAAAGGAATTTTTTATTCATTTTTTTAATTTGTATACGCCTATATAAGTCCGAACACTTGAGTCTGGGACACCCTGTATAGAGCTTATTATGGTCCATTTACACCTCGCTTGCATGCAGGCGGAAAATGTATCCAGCTCTCTTTCTCTCTATCACGTGACGATGTCATGCATTTATCTCATTCTAGATTTTTCTCTGTCCGTGAAGATTTTTTTTTGGTTTGGTGGAAAATCTAGAGTGAGATAAATGCATGGCATCTTCACGTGGTAAAGTGAGAGATGAAAGTGGCAGATGAAAGCAGTGGATGAAAACGGAAAACGTTTTGTTACTAGCATCGCCTAGTAACTTGTAAAGTTTGAGTCGCGTTTGCAACTTTGAACGTGATGGCGGCGATCACGTTCCGCAATGTTCCGTATGTCGTAAAATAAAGAAACACAAGGTGACAAGCAACGATCTCGCGAAATATATCTTGCAAATTAATATTGTTTTAAGTAAGGGTACCTTTTCACGGAGCTCAAATTTGTATTTTTCATTGAATTAATATTTCACATAGGGTTCGCATCTAGGTTCTCGTCCAATCACATTTGCCATAAACCAACAAGGCAACTAGAAATGAATCCTATGTAAAATATTAATTCCATGATTAATTCAGAATCCATGGTCCGTGAAAAGGTACCCTAACAGAAATCATTACAGTATTTAATTAAAGAAATATCTGAATTTCTCCCATCTCTAGTCACTTGGCAAATTTTATTAACATTTATTATAAATAAACAACTCTTCTTTACAGGGGCTAACGCAGGAAATATTGGGGGGGGGGGGGGGGGTCTCATAAAAAAATTCATCAACCTTTTTCGATATTGCAACACTTGTCCAAAGCTTTTTGTCAAATTTTATGCCAAACATCTTTCTTTCGTACATATGTTATGATATTAATCACTCATTAAACCTTATCAAACACTAAGAAGTACTTATATTAGAGGGTTGCGCCGACAGACTTTTGACCGGCGGCGGCGATTTGAGCAATTTTGGTCGGTGGCCCGCAGCGCGCCGCCTTCTTCGCTTCTCGGCGGCGGCGCACAGTGAGAAAAAAATGACTTTTTTGGTTCAAAATAAGGTGCAGCCTACAAATATTTACCGATTTGAACAAAAATTCAAAGAAGAAAAAGCTAATAAGATTTCTAAGTTGTCTAGCCTGATTTTTAAATTAGGCTTTACGTTTTTTTATAAATAAACAAATATGACGAAAAAATAGACATTTTTTCTATTTGAATTTCCCGGTGCTCGTCAATAACAGGAAAATTGTTGAAATTCCCTAAGTTTCATAAAGTAACATTAGTTAACGATGTTGCAATATTATATAATAATCAAACAAATTTTTTATAACAAAATTATTTGTTGAAAGAATGTTTTCTAGGATTATCAATAATTTTACGTTTTTTTAAAGTTCTATTGCAAGAAATTTTGATAAAAACAATATAATTATGGAGAAATTTCTTTTTAAAATTATTATTGTGAATTTTATAAACAAATTAAATAAACAACTGCATTAATCAGGCATTTTTCGATGGATAAATTAGTTTTTTTCTATGTCAATTTATTTTTAAATTTTATGATAATTTTAGCGAAATTCATCATTTGTTGATTGATCTTGTGATTTCTTTAAACAAATGCATTATTCTGGCAGTTGTCGGCAGAAAAGTCAGTTTTTGTCAATGCCAGTCCTTTCAGCTGGAAACTTCATGACAATTTCAGCTACGCTCATGATTAGTTTATAAATTTTATGATTTTTTCAAACAAATTTAATAAACAAATTGATTAATGAGGCATTTGTCGACAGAAAAATTCGTTGTCTCCTATTTCATTTTCTTTAATTAGGAACTTTATGACAATTTCAGAAAAATTCATAATTTTTTGATCAATTTTATGATTTTTTTAAAACAAATTTATTAAAAACAAATGAATTATTGGGGCATCTGTCGACGGAAAAATTCTTTCTTTTTTATGTCAGACTTTTCAATTGGGATATTCATAATAAATTCAGCAACATTCATGAATAGTTGATCAATTTTATGATTTTTTTAAACAAATGCATTATTCGGGCATCTGTCAATGGAAATTTTTTCTTTATGTTAGTCATTTTAATTGGGAACTTAATGATAATTTCATTGACACTCATACTTAGTTGATAAATTCTATGATGTTTTGAACAAATTTAATAATCATATGCATTATTTTGGTATTTGTCAACGAAAAAGTTTTTTTTTCAATCTCAGTCCTTTCAGTTTAAGTTTCTCGGAATTTTTTCGTCGACAGATGCCCCAAGCCTGCATTTTGTCATTAAATTTGTTTTAAAAAATCATGAGATAATTTATCAAATCATAAAGTTCCTAATTTAAAAAACTGACATCGAAAAAAACGAATTTTTTCGTCAAAAATGCACTTGTATATTAAATTTGTTTATAATATTGACAATAATAATCTTAACAAATAATTTGTTTACAAGAAATTTTTTTGTTTATCATATAATATTGGAACATCGTTAACTAATGTTACTCTTTGAAACTTTGGCGATTTCAATAATGTCCTTGTTATTGACGAGCACCGGGAACGTCAAATTTTTGACATACAGCTTGGAAAATATAAAAATAGGAAGGAACAAAAGATCAATTTCCAGCATAAGATATTTATTTAAATCCGGTACTATATGTAAACTTAAAAACAATTAAACTCTGTTATCAAGTTGTGGCAGCTACAGTGCTATACTCATTTTTCTCGGTTTTTTAGCCATATCATATCTAATATTTGATCAGTGCTGATTTGTCGGTCTCTATGAACATTGAGAACAGCTAATCCATTCAATCGTTTGGTAACGAAGATGGATTCATCTGAAAGGGTAGAGTTTTATAGTTTTCAGACAGTACTCAGTAATATAATTATTCTTTGACAAATTATAGTTGTATCTACACGGAAAAAAAATTGCATTAAATTTCATAGAACTAGTCCTATAGTAGAGGATACGACGGGTAGTTTATTAAAAGTTAAAATCTTCTTGGTTTTACATTGCATCGAACTATTCTACAAAATTTAATACAGAGTTCTCTAAAATGCGAAAAACGTAGAATAGTTCTAGAAAATCTAAAAGTCCAGCTAATATACAGTCTACATCGGAGAAGTCTCGAAACTATAGAGAACAGTTCCATAAAATCATGGCCGATTTTTAGCCTAAAAAAAATCTTTTTTATTATCATTATTATTATCATTGTGCTTTAAAATTTGTTCACATTTTTAACTACATAATTATTTACTATTACACAAACAATCACTACACAAATAATCGCACGCTATTAAAATTATTATTCGCTGTGGGCTCGAACCCCCTACCTACGCATTCGGAGCTCCTGAGAAAACCTCGCAGCTAACATAACTTGTAGTATGAAAAAAAAAATCTAAAATATAAGCTACAGCTGTGAAGGGCTGTTTGACAAATTTTTGTGATTTGAAAATTCTAGGTTAATGATTTCGGAAATTTGAAATTTCTGGAGTTTTATATTTATAATGTCAGTAATTTCAAGAATATCATATTTCGAAAATTTAGTTTAAAATTTAGGTAATTACAAATTTCGGGATCTTTAACATTTTTTAAATTTTGGAAACTTTAGATTTCGAACAAATTTTTAATCGCAAATTCTTTTTTGGTTATAAATTCTAGTAGGTTCAAGATTAATAAGATGTTATATAGCTATCTAGAATAAGTTTATATAAGTTATATGAAATTAAAGGCTTGCATTGCAAATAATTTTAAAAGTTAAATTCCCAATTCTATATTTTTTCAATCAATTAAATAAGATATGACATGGGAAAAGTTGAATCTGTTTCAATTTTTAACGTTGAAAATTAAAGTCTTAAGTTTTCCAATAACCGACACATCTCTAAATGGCAAGTCCACTACCCGGGTGCACCGGAACGTGCACCAGGTCGTTCAAGACGTCATCTACGAGAACTTTTTTAGAATCTAAATTGTGTCAATAGTCAAACTAACTACCATTAAGAAAATATGAGAGAAAACAAAGTTTTCATATTTTTATTTCGGCCTTACGATACATTTAGAAAAAATTTGAAAAAGAAATCGAGTCAAAATTCCTTTTTATTGACGTTTCGGCCTCATCTGTGGGCCTTCATCAGAAAGAAACATCTTAGAGAGTAATCGAACTCAATCATAAAAATACGTCGAAGCGAATGACAACATTTTAAAATTTCGTAAAGTCAGATCATTCTGAAGTTTTAAAAATCACTATGAATTGTGTGAAAAAACATCAGTTTGTTAGCTGTTTCACAGCATTTTAATTACAAAATATCAACCTTTTTTAACATATTGTGAAAGTTCCTTGGACTTTATAGTTTCCCAATACTTTTTTTACAAACTTCATAATGATTTTTGAAACTTCAGAATGATATCTGACTTCACAAAATTTTAAAATGTTGTCATTCGCTTCGACGTATATTTATGATTGACTCTGATTATTCTTTAAGATGTTTGTATCGATGAAGGCCCACAGATGGGGCCAAAACGTCAATAAAAAGGAATTTTGACTCGATTTAGTTTTTCAATTTTTTCTAAATGGATCGTAAGACCGAAACAAAAATATGAAAACTTTGTTTTCTCTCATATTTTCTTAATATAAAAAAACGATCGAAGGGAGCTTGACTTGATGATTTTTTTAGAAATCTTGAGGTTTATCTACCAAAATAATTACCAATGGTGAGTCGACGGTAGTTAATTTGGTGGCTGAAACAATTCAAATTTCTAAAAAGTTCTCGTAGAATACGTGCTGAACTACCTGGTGCGCGACTCGGTGCACCTGGATCGTCGACTCAACACTTAATTATTTTGGATGTTGACACAATTTGAATTTTAAAGCAGTTCTCGTAGAACACGTGCCAAACGACCTGGTGCACGTTCCGGTGCATCCTGATCGTCGACTCACCATTGGTAGTTATTTTGGCTATTGATACAATTTAGATTCTAAAAAAGTTCTCGTAGATGACGTCTTGAACGACCTGGTGCATGTTCCGGTGCACCCGGGTAGTGGATTTACCATTTAGAGATGTGTCGGTTATTGGCAAACTTAATATTTTAATTTTCAACGCGTGCTAATGTTCTCTAAGACTTGAATTCTTTTTTTTTTCACGCGGGAGCGATGCGGAAAAGTCGCTGCCTGCGCACAGTAGCGACTGCGCAGCTACATTTTAAAGAACTGAAGTCTATAGATCTTAGATTGAAGTAGTGCACAAACACTCAATACTTCAAATCGAATTTCTATGAGATTTTTCAACATTTTTTGAAGAATTTTTCTATACATTTGACTGAATTGAGGTATTTAAACCTTATAATTATGTGATTACAAACTTTCAATACCTCAATTGTGATTTCTACGAAAGTTTTCAGCATTCTTTCATGAATTTCTCTATATATTTTATTAAACTTTTTCAAATCGGGGTTCAATATAAAGTTTACAGAATTCTTGTAGAGTTATTCTAGGGTAGTTCTATATTAAATTCTGAAAGTTATACAGAATATAGAAAATTTGTTCAAGGTTCGCTCTCATCCCCGACTCTTGTAATACTTCAAGAAAGTTTAATGAACTTTTTTTTTCCGTGTATTATAAAATAATTTATTCAAATTCAGTTAACGACACCACATTTTCAGTGAATGATACCCTACATTTAGTAAACGACACCGGTATTGCTTTTGAATTTAAAATAATTTAGAAAGGTATTTGTAAGAAATATCATTTAATTTAGTTGCTTTAGACAATAAATGAAATAGTAATGATAACAACGTGGATATCACTAAAAAAAAGTGCATATATTTCCCTAAAATCTTCCTTCTGTTGGGTGTCGTTTACTGAGAGATAGTTGTGTCGTTCACTAGTTTTGAAGGTAAGATAAAAATACTTTAACTATATTTAATCTACTCAAATTTGAAAATAATACTTATTCAATTATATAACAAAACGTAACCGACTGCAAAATAAGAAATACCTTTTCTTTTAGCTTTTTAGAGGACTTTCAAATTAACGAAATTTTTTCCTAATTCATACACGAAGAGTCCTCAACTTTATACAAAAATACAAACTCATGGAAACTTTATTGAATGAAAAGATGCAGAATTGCAATAACACTTACTTTAGCATCAAGAAAAACTTCATCCCTTGGTTTTTTCACTCTAGCTCAGTACACGGAAAAATTAAAATCAATTTCTCAATTTTCTCAGAAACTTCGGGTTCGGGGGGGGGGGGGGCGCCAAAACCCCTCCTTGCGTTCGCCACTGCTTGTTTACGTGGTCTATTCTCCATGTTTACATGCGCTTCTTTATGCTTTCTTAATTTTCTAAATAAACGTTTGACGTTGCGTTAAACGAGGTCCATCAAGCTAGCTCCTCCACAATCGAAATTCCAAAATTTGTTGGTATCAGAATTTTGGGCTTTTTTTGGGCTGTATTGCCGATTTTTCGGCTCCACTACTTTTTTTGAAAATTCAAATTTTGTGTGGAGGTGCTGGCGTGAATCAAGCCAGCACCTCCACTACATAAAAATTTGAAAAAATTAAAAATCAAAGACGACAGAATTTTGGGTTTTTTTTGGGCTCTTGAACGCGCCAACAAACAATTCCCAAAAACAACCCCTAGCTGAAATAAAACTACCCCCTATATAAAAACACAAACTAGGAAGAAACAAAGTACACGGCAATGTTGGGCTAATTCTGGGCGCTCAAATGCAGGGAAACAAATTCAAAAAACCACCCCCTATGGGCAAAAAAACCACCCCCTTTTCCAAACTTGAATCTGAAAAAAATAAAGTGTGTCATGATTTTTGGCTTACATTGGGCTCTTGAATGCACCAAACAAAATTGTCAAAAATCACCCCCATGTACAAAAAAACATCCCCTAAGTAAAAACTCAAACATGGAAAAAACGAAAAAAGAAGTAGTGTTGGGCTTTTCTTGGACTCACGAATGCTTGAATTTTTGTTTGCAAAAACCACCCCTACATCTGAAAAATCAATTGCCTATCTGTGAATTCGAATTTGAATTTTCAAGGAACCCAACAATCAGAGACTTTATTCACACTATAAAAATCTGAGTCTCAAACATCAGAAACTCCATTAACAAAGTAAATATCTAAAAAAGATCATTTTTTGAGAAAGTCATACCTGTTTGGAGTGAAGGGGGTTGATTTTGACGTTAAGGTTTGGAGTCCAAAAATCGATGTTGGTATTTTTGAGGAGCCCAAAAATCTGAGACTCTATTCACACTGTGAAATTCTAAAATTGATCATTTTTTGAAAAAGTAATATCTGCTTGGTGTCAAGGGGGTTGATTTTGACGTTAAGGGTTGGA
>CAKNXH010057818.1:70021-99780 GCA_932178445.1 Andricus quercusramuli
TCAGAGACTCTATTCTCACTGTGAAATTCTAAAAAAGATCATTTTTCAATAAAGTCATATCTGCTTGGTGTCAAGGGGGTAGATTTTGACGTTAAGGGTTGGCGCCCAAAAATCAGTGTTAGTATTTTTGAGGAGCCCAAAAATCAGAGACTCTATTGACACCTCAAATTTTCGAATGGAGATGTAAATTTTGAGACAAATGGAACATTTGTGATTGTTCGAAAAAAAAACTCAAGAAGGCTCAGAATTAAACCAATGTCTGAAAATCTGTATACGTGATAGAAACTTTTCCTAATGGTGAAAAAAGTTTGTTTATGGAATTGTAAGTTTTGCAAAAAGCAGAAAAATCCTCACTGTACCCGTCTCTAGCAAACCATGAAGTGTATAGTCACTTGCTGCCCGCTTCACGAACTGATTTTTATATACCCTATATACCTATATATACCCTAGTAGCAACGTCTGCCTTGTATGACAGACGCCAGAGTCTGTCTCAGCAGCTGCTCCCTATAGTTGACCAGACTGGCGGGAGAAATGATCAGACCAGACGAAAAACAGAATCTGGTGAATAAAGGAACCAGATTCCGGTATTTAGTTTAAACACTAGTAATTAATGTAGGATATAAATAATGAAATTTTAAATCTAGCAATCGGAAATTTGAACGATTCACAAGTATGACCAAACATGCAAGCATGCAAGCTTATACGACAACAGGTTATGTTTTTAATATTTCAATGTGTCTAATGTTGTGACGTCTCCACAGAATATTCTCCCAGAAATGGCTCAAATATAGAGTAAAACTATTACAGAAACCTGTTTAGTACCATTTTACGTTATTTTAATTTTGTCTGGTGTATATCATGACCAGTCTGGGCCAGGATCTACTACACCAGACTCTGGTGCCAGAACGGCACGCCAAAGCGGAACCAGCCGGGCGCCAGGCTGCAAATAGATTCTTCTTTTTCTGGCGCCCAGCTTGCGCCAGTCTGCAGTTATCTTGCTACTAGGGTATAGTTTTGTGATTTTTGCTCGTAAATGGTCCAAAATATCATAAAAGAGCAGAAGATTTTTTTTGTCGAACTCCTCGAAATATGTGAAATTGAATGTGAATTTTGTGAATCCTGAATACCTACTGTGGTTCGGAAAATGCGGCAGCCTGTGTAAAATTCTGTCACTTCTTGAGAATTCGCATGTAGTCTTCGAGCGAGTGTAACAAATGAAATACCAACACCGATTTTTGGGCTCCAACCCTTAACGTCAAAACCAACCCCCTTGACACCAAGCAGATACGACTTTTTCAAAAAATTATCTTTTTCAGAATTTTACAGTGTGAATAGAGTCTCTGATTTTTGGGCTCCTCAAAAATACCCACACCCATTTTTGGGCTCCAGCCCTCCACGGTCAAAATCAACCCCCTTCACTCCAAACAGGTATGACTTTCTCAAAAAATGATCTTTTTTAGATATTTACTTTGTTAATGGAGTTTCTGATGTTTGAGACTCAGATTTTTATGGGGTGAATAAAGTCTCTGATTGTTGGGCTCCTTGAAAATTCCAATTCGAATTCATATAGGCGATCTATTTTTCAGATGTAGGGGTGGTTTTTGCAAACAAAAATTCAAGCATTCGTGAGCTCAAAAAAAGCCTAACACTACTTCCTTTTTCGTTTTTTCCATGTTTGAGTTTTTACTTAGGGGATGTTTTTTTATACATGGGGGTGGTTTTTGACAATTTTGTTTGGTGCATTCAAGAGCCCAGAATAAGTAAAAAATCATGACGCACTTTATTTTTTTCAGATTTAATTTTTGGGAAGAGGTGGTTTTTTGATTTTTTTTCCGCGCATTTGAGCGCCCAAAATAAGTCCAAAATTTTTGTGTACTATGTTGTCTTTGATTTTTAATTTTCTTCTAATTTTTATGTAGTGGAGGTGCTAGCTTGAGTCAAGCCAGCACCTCCACACAAAAATTAAATTTTCAAAAAAAGTAGTGGAGTTCAAAAATCGGCAATACAGCCCAAAAAAAGCCCAAAAAATGCCCAAAATTCTGATACAAAAAAATTTGGGTTTTTCGATTGCGGAGGTGCTAGCTTGATGGACCTCGTAAAACGTCTTTTCTCGGTCCGGCACTCCCATGCAGGCGTAAACTGCTGATTACGTCACCGGCGTCATTTTGTCATTCAATCACGAAATTTCTTTAAGTAAATGTTAAAGAAAGTATGTTTTCCTATTGGTTGTTATCACAACGCTGATTACGTCACGGGCATTTTCCGCCTGCATGGGAGCGCCGGACCACGATTAGACGCTTTCCGCAACGTAAAGCAGAAAATATTCAAAAATCCGAGGGGTTGACAACTCGTGAAGTCAGGTGTACACTTCTAATGAAATCTCTCCTGAAGTCTCCTGAATTCACTTGAATTCACTTGGAGCCACTTCAAATCACCTGCATTCAATTGAATAAAAGTGAAAGGTTTTTTTGATTTTTTCTAGTAAATTCCTGATCGTATTATCGTCCTGAGTTTTTAATTATAAACTATTGGCATTGAAGCTTAAAATTGTTTTTATTTAAACGTTGAATACTTTACGCGTATAAAATGGAAGCTCTCAATATTATTCAATGAAATAATTTTAAATGAAATGACATATAAATCCACGTTTTTATTTTCCATGCTCTAAATGGGAGAATGAATCAATACATTTTTAAATTTTTAAAATTATGTAATTTTGAAGCAATTTTTGATTAGAAACATTAAAACTTAAACATTTGTCAATTGATGGTTTAAAATCAAATTTTTAATTTAAAGTCGTTTGCAATAAATAATTGGTCAGTTGTTATTTATAAATTAAAAATTTCACTTGCAGTTTCAAAATTCAACAATATGAAAGAATTAAAATTCTTACCTTAAAAGGTTAAACTTTGAACTCAACGTTTCAAGACTTTGCATTTGAAACAATTCACTTACAAATTGTTTAATTTTGAATAGTTGATTTATAATTGCTTATTTTAAATAAACAATCCAATACTGCTAAATATTAAAAAAATGCCTTTTTTAATTAAAAAATCTTAATTCGCAATGGGTTGAAAATGGAATATTTAAAACTCAAACAACATTTGAACGCGTATAATTTGAAATTGAATCAAAGAGTTTTAAAATTATTAGTTTTGCGATAAAAAATTCAAAATTCGAAAGGTCGAAAAAATAAATTTTCCCCAAAATTGTTTTCATGTTTTCGTGAACATCAAAGTATATATTTGTTCTCGCAAAGTTTTAATTAGAAGTTTTTTTTTCCAAGCTTTACTTTTTATTCATAATAGTATTTACTTCAGTCATTGTTATACTATTTTTAATGAACGTATATATGTTGGACTTTTTACCCATACATCTTTTTAACATTTTCTTATAATTTTTGTTTGTTTTGTTTTGAGCGATATGGTAAAAGATACAATATTTCGACATCAAATATTTAATACTAAGTTCAAATATTTTAGACCAAAAATGTTGGGTCCGGCACTGGTCGTTTCTCACAAGCGGTGAGAATTTTCTTGGTTAGTATATAACCTCTTCGGCCAATATCCTCAGCATGCGATATTCTGCGTTAGGGCAGTGAGTTGCCTGCATTATATATATGTTAGGTTAGGCTATAGAATCATATTATGTTTGTGTGCGTACAATAAGTTAAGAATGTGTCTCTCGCGTGTGTCCTCCGTCCGTCCTTGCTTCCTTCCTTCTAATATACAAAGGCGTAGTATATAAATCGGAATTTTTTTTCGTGTTGGAAACGACGCGCGGTGATGTAGAAATCACAGAACGGACTTTAGTTTCGCAAATTTTAAAGCTTCCCATTGCTAAAATTACTGTCCCATTTAAGAATTCTTCCTGCAATATATTTAATTTTCATAGAAAAAGTTATGTATAATTTAAAATAACGTAGGTCTGTAATTATTACGGATTTCTTCTCATATCCGCCACATCGGAACTAATTCTGTAATTCTTCAAGTACAAATTTTTTCCGTGTAATACTATGTTCTAAGCAATATTGTCCAGATGTGTGCGCGGATGTCACACTTTTTTGTGAACACGATAACTTGAAAACGGTTGCTGATAAATTGACGAAATTTATAGTAAAACTGTTTTCATTAACATAATCCAAAGTTGATGCAAGAATATAAAAGATTCCTTGAAACGAGAAGAATCAATTGACCTATAATATCAATACATTTTATTAAAGAGTAAGGAAGATATGGTCATTTATATTATATTAAAAATCGATATTTATATGAAAAATTTTCTCATTCTCAGAATTTAAAGTTGATGTGATAATAGAAAAGATGTGTTGATTCGAGACGAATCGATTGACTTATTATACTGATACATTTTATTGAGTTGTAAGAAAGCTATGGTAATGCATATTATTTAAAAAACCGGGTTTTTATAGTAACATTTTTATCATTAACATAATTCAAAATTGACTTTTAATTTTTGTATAGAAATTCTTCTTTTTGCATTGAGTTCCACTGTTTTTTATTAAAATTTTCAAATCGTTTTTGATTGAAAATTCAACCTCTTGATTGAAAATTAATTTTTTAAATTGAAAACTTAACTTTACAAATTTCTATTCTCAAATTGATCAAAATGAGAACTTTAGTTTGTCTATTACAGTTAAACCTGGATTTAGCGAACCTCGATTCAGTGGCGTTTCGAGAATTGTCGTTGCGCAGCGGGGATGCGTGAGAAGACCTGCGGGGGGTGTGTGGTGTTCAGTCAGGCATGACAAAACAGAGAGAAACAGGAGAGAGACCAAACAAGAGAGAGACAAAATAGTTCGGAAAGCCTGGACTGAACGCGGCCGTCAGCCCCAAAACCGACGCTATATCCAGGTTTGACTGTATATAAAAACCACAAATGCTTCCTCTATGAGGAAGCAAATACATTCACTAACGGAAAGCAAAGTGCTCGGGAAATGAGCACCATAAATGCAAATAAAGTGGAAGCACTCGAGATTGAATTCACAGCTAGTTTTCTAAAAATGTTCAATTCGGGTCTACTTTCCAATTATAGGGATGTAATAATTAATTTCGTTTAATAACCACAACTTTTGACACAAATTATCATTGTTTTAAACGGATTTTTCTGAAATCCTCAACTTTTTGTCCACTTTTCATGAGATAATAGTAAATTCAAGTTAACAAATATGATTGTTTATACAATTCATTATAGTTTATTACTACATTCTCTTAGAATAACGCTAAAAAGTCGCGGGTTTTCCTGAAATTTTCAGCTTTTCTTTGATTTTTTAATTCTCAGTAACTACTTGAAGTAAAATTGACATTTATAATATGATCCGTGTAGAAAATTTGAAGAATATTTCAAATATCTGATTAATTTTAGAAAAGTATGTTCACAAAAGAATATTCTTAAAAAAATTATTATCTCTATTGCTTATTTATTATTTTTTCGTAACTAAAAAGCCAAAGCAAAGGTAAAAGTTCAAGAAAAAATCTAAACTCTGTAGCAATTATCTAAGAGAAGATAGTTATAAACAATAATAAATTGTTTGAACAAGTATGTTTGTTAACTTGTATTATTTATCACCATAACAAGTGAAAAGTTGACAAAAACTGGAGAATTCCAGAAAAAACCTCATCTATCTAGCATTACTATAGGAGAACATAGTTATAAATAATAACAATAATAATAATTTCTTTAAAACATTATTTTTTAAAGTTTATCAACTTTTACTTTACTCTAAGTGAAAAGTTGACAAAAAGTTAAACATTTCTGAAAAACGCACCTTTCTAGCATTATTCAAAGAGAATATTATTAAAAATAAATTGGTTATCCAATTATGATTCTTAATTTGAATTAATTACTACCTCACTTTAAGTCTAAAATTAAAAAAAAACGCAATTTTCTAACTCTATTCTAAGAGAAAATGGCTAAAAACTATAATAAATTATTTAGACAATGTATGTGAACATCTAATTATCAGTGGAAAGTAGTATTTTATATATTGGAAACAAAAATGCAAAAAATTATAATTAGCACTAAAAATTTGCAAAACCTATTTTTTCAATTACGGGTTTTTTTTTGGGGCCCTATAATACAGAGTTATGGGGACGATATTAAAAAAGTAATTATTCATTTGTATTCTATAGCTAATTGTGAAGAGCAATATTGAGTTTCAACTCGATTCACCTAAAATTGACGATTCTGAATAAAATGCACAAAAACGTCTTTTTTCTTATGGTAAATACGTCTGGGGCTTCATGGGGCTGGCAGAAAGTCAGAATATAATTTTTTTTTAGCGGCAGGCTAACGGGGTAGTCATTTGCAGAGTATTGAAGCTGATCTACGGTTGGAGTACAACGTGTGCGTGCTTTCGTTGAGAATAAGACTATTTCCGTGTTAGAGATCGTGTTTGAGCGACAGGCTAACGGAGTAGTCATCTGCAGAGTATAATTAATAGAAGACACTTTTGTAATTTTTTTGAATTGAATTTTGATGTTGAAGCGTCTGCGAGCTGACGCATTAAAGTGTATTCGCTGAGTTTAGACTTTTGCACTGTATTTGTACGTATAGAAAAATTCGAAATTGAAATACCGTCTTCACGAATTTATATGCATTGACACATATGTCCAATGCGTCATTGTCGCAAAGCGAGATTTTCAGAGTGTCTTAGTCTTTTCAATTCAATTCGTATCAATACTTTCTTTTTTGTTGGGTGGATACCCAATTGAAAACGATTGGAATCATTAGAACGTAGGATGGCGCCAATATTTTGAAACTCAGACTAAATAAATTGTAGGTAACTCATTAAATTCTTTTAATTTTTAGTAGAAAAACTTATCCAAGCTTTTTAAATGTCTTCCAGTATAACAATTTTGAATCTATAAATAATTTTGATTTGAAATTCTGGAAAATTTCTAGTTTTGAATATTTAAAATACTCAATTTGGAATATTTCAAAACAATTGGTTTGCAATGCCTAATCTTCAAATCTTTGAATTATAAGGGTTTCAAATTTTTAATTGTATAATATTAGATTGTTCAGAAGGCTTTATGTAATTAAAAAGTTAAGTAAATTAACAATAATGGACAGAAATGGACTTGGAGATTTAACTTTTCAAAAACTGTTACAGATAAAAATATTTTTGAAATTAAACATTAAAAATTGTGGTATTTGCATGTGAAATAGTTCAGAATTGTATTAAATACATGCAGGAATCATCGCAAGAACTAGGTTTCCTTCCTCAAGCACAGACATTTTCAGGGTGGCGATTCGGCGGACGATTTCAAATTCCCAATTTTCCCCGGTCAAGTTTTTCAATTTTCCCGGCCAACTAAAAGTTACAAATTCGTATGTGCCGCGAAACGCAAACATTTATTTTTCTTCGTGACGTTTATTCTAAACTTTCTTCAACACAACAGAGCAAACATTGCAAAATAAATCAATTTTCAAAAAATACTTAAAGTTTCCACTAAAAATATCAATTTTCCACGAAAAAATGAAATAGTTATACTTTCAATTGAAAAAATTTATTTTCAACAAAAAAAAAAAACGGATTTTCAAGAAAAAAGTTGAATTTTCATCCAAAGTGATGAACTTTCAAATAAAATTATGAATATTCAACTGAATAGTTACATTTAAAAAAAAAATCACCTAAAGTTATGAGGGCTTCCGTTTTCGGTACCGATCGCGAGAGAACTCTTTTGTGCTAAGTATTGGTTTTTTTGGCTTTGGTGAAGGGAATCAGCGTGTGTGGAAGCAGAAAGGGCATGGATTGCGGAGATCAGGTGAGAAGGAAGAAGGGTGAGTGAAGGCAAGGGTGTAAAGGTTGAAAGTGAGTTGTGAGAAAAGAAAATTGGAGCGTACGCAAGGGGGGTAAGAGATAGGCGGGTGAAGAGAGGGTAGCGTCGCGGAACAGTGGGTAAGGTGGGATACTGGGATGCCGACGGTAAGAAGTCCACAAACGGGCGCCAGAGGGCAGGCGGGAGATGAGGCAATTGTTGACGAGGTTGCGAGCTCGGTTAGTGGGGTGAAGTGGGAAGATGACAGTAGCGGTAGCGGTCATGAGACGCTTGTGACGCCGAGCAGGGTGGGGACGGCAGAGAGAAGGGATTCGGGTATGGGCCATAAAGGCGGGAGGCCCTCTAACCTACAGCGTCTGAACAAGCTAAGCCGCGCGGGCTCGAATAGCAGTTTAGACGAATGGCGAAAACAAGTAAACGTGACCAGTAGTGAGGGGAAGACAAAAGAAAAAGAGAGGAAGGGGACGATGAGTTAGAAACGGACAAGGAAAGCAAGAAAGTCAGGAATAAACTTACTAAACGGAAAACACCAGATAGAGATAGAGGGGACGGTGGGATGTTGGAAAAAATAGAGGCTCTCATAAAAGGGTTTAGAGAGGAAACAAGGAAAAGACTGGATGAGACGAACAGGCAGGTTAATGGTGCAAGGGGGGAAGTGAGAAAAGTAAGAGAGAAGCGGGAAGAGTGGGATAAACTCTGGAAAGAGGAGAAGGATAAGGAATGGCGTAAGCTAGAGAGCATAGAGAATAGACAGGAGGAGGATGAAGAAAGGAGAAATAGTGAGATAAAACAGTTGGAAGAACGGGTGAACAACTCAGAATTGAGGAATAAGCATATGGGAAAAGAAACAGAGGATGCGGAAATAGAAATAGGGAATAATAAGAACGTGCAAAATGAGAATGAAAGATTGAAGAAGAGACTAAGTGACATTGAAAGGAGATTGGAAGGGGAAGAAAGGGCGAAGAGAAAAAATAACATAATAGTTAAGGGACTGACAATGGAAAGTGAAACAGGGGAGGTGGAAATCATAAATCTTCTGAGAGATATTGGAGTTCAGGTAAGAATAGAAGGAGCTAAGAGAATAGGAGGGACGAAGGAAGGAAAAGAAGGAATGTTTATAGTAAATGTAGGGAGTGAGGAGGAGAAAAAGAAAATTATGGAGAACAAAAAATTATTGAAAGGAAGAAGGAAAAGAATTGAAGAGGATCTGACATGGAGGGAGAGGAAAAGGAGATGGCAAATAGAACAGGGGGCATGGATAGAGAGGAAAAAGGGGCGTATGGTATGGATAGGGAGAGACAGATTATGAATAAATGGGGAAGAATGGTTCTGGGACGAGGAATTAGAAGAAATAAGGAAGAAGAGAAGAAGAGTTGAGAAAGGTAGAAGAAAAGAAGATGCAAAAGAGGTTAGCGATCAAACAGAGGGGTTTTCAAAAAGTAAGGCGAAAGAAAAGTGAGGAGGATAGGAGAGGGAAGGGATGGGAAAAACGTGAAAATGGCTTTCTGGAATGTGTCAGCAGATGAGAAGGATTGGAAGGGGATGAAATGGATGTTACCTAAAGGGTATGTGTGGACAGTGCAAGAAGCAAGAAAGGAACACGTTAAAGGTAGAGGGATCGGCGGCATGGTCTCAGGGGTGAAAAAAGAGCTGGCAGTAAAAGGGAGAACAGAGGAGGACAGGGAGGAAAAGGATGGAACAATGGTAAGAAGGATTATAACTGGAAAAGTCAAAATAGCGGTGGTTTGTGTATATAGAAGAAGAGGGAAAGAGGAAGGTTGGAGAGTAATAAGGACGTGGCTGGAGGAAAAGAAGGAAGAGTTGGTTTTGATAAGAGGTGACTTGAATGCCTCGACTGGCGAGCAAGGGGGAGGGACTTGGGATGAAGAAGAGGAGGCCTATAGAAGGAGCTCCAAACATAGAGAGATAGACAGGGAGGGGAGGAGGTTACTAGCAGTAATAGGAGAAACAGGATAGTTCATATGTAATGGCAATATGAAGGGAGATGAGAAGGGAGAGATCACATTTATAGGTAAGGGAGAAACAGTAATACACTACATCCTGGCGGAAAAAAGAATGAAGAATATCATATGCAGTTTGAATCTGGGGAATGAGATAGGGTCCGAGCACTTCCCAGTAATAGCTACACTGAAAGGTGGCGGCCATAAGCGCGGCAGAGGGAGAAAGGAAAGAGGGGAGGGGAGGAAGGAACACTAAAATGGGAGACTGGGGGGTAGATAAATTAAAAGTGTTTGAACAAAAAATGGAAAAGGAGAGTGTTAGATATGAAAAGGAGGAGGGAGTAGACTCGTTGGTTGAAAGGTTGAAAGGGTCGATTGAGAAGGTAAGTGATGAGATAGGTACGGAAGAAGCAAGGGAAGAGGGAAAGAGAGGCTGGTGGGACGAGGAATGCAAGGAGAGTAAGGAGAGAATGAAAGAGTCTGTAAGAAAATGGAGGAAAGGAGAAATAAAGAAGGCGGAGTACAACAGGAGAAAAAGAGAACATGAGAGGAAGCTGGAAGGGAAAAAGCAAACAGGAAAGGAGAAATACAAGGAAGAAGTAGAAAAAGCAATCAAAGAAGGTAGGGTCTGGGATGTGATAAACAGGGAAAGAAGAGAAAGGAAGGGCGTGAATGAAGAAATAGAAATGTATGAATGGACGGATTATTTTAAGGGTCTGCTAGGGGGACAACCAAATAGGATCAAAGGGGAAAATAGAAAGACAGTCCAGGGAGAAATGGAAGAAACGAACGAAATAACAAGAGAAGGGATTAGGGAAGGGATGTGGAAGATCTGCAACAAGGTCTGGAAAGGAGAAGGGTGGCCGGAGGAGTGGACGACAGGGCTGGTGGTACCGCTTGTCAAGAAAGGGGAGGGTAAGAAGGCAGAAGAGTACAGAGGAATCACCCTCATGCCTGTGGGTTATAAAATATACGCAGAAATTCTAAGAAAAAGGTTGGAGAGTCAGATAGAAGAGAAACAAAGTATCCCACACAATCAGACGGGATTTAGAAAAGGGATGGGAACAATAGATAACATTTACGTACTCAGCTACTTGGTTAACAGAAACTCAGGGAGAAAAAAAGGGAAATTAGTAGCCTTGTTCGTAGATTTTAAAGCAGCTTCTGACTCAGTGAATAGAAAAGTGCTATGGCAGGCAGTGAAAGAGAGGAGAATAGAGGAAGGGTTAGTGAAGAGGATAAAGGAAATTTTTACTGAAACCAGAATTAGGGTGAAGATAGGGGGGAAAAAGGGGAGGTTTTCTGAACAGAAAGAGGTCTTAGGCAAGGGTGCCTGTTGAGTCCGCTGCTATTTATTATGCTGCTGGCAGACTTAGAGGAGAAGCTAAAGGAGAAAGTAGGGACGATTCTGGGTAATAGCAAACTATACTCTCCAGCATACGCGGACGACGTAGTTCTATTAGCAGACGATGAGAAGGGGATGAATCTAATGATAAGACTTTTTGAAGAGTATGTGGGAGCAAATGAACTGACGGTGAACGCAGGGAAGACCAAGGTGATGTGCTTCAGAAATAGAAAAACCAAAATAGGTTACGTTTGGAAGATGACCGGACAAACAGTGGGAAGCGTGGAGGAATTCTGTTACTTAGGTTTCTGGTTTGAGGCAGGAGGGGGAAAAGAGGTGCAGGTGAGGAAGAGAATCGAATATGCGAGTAAAGTAATGGGCCAAGCATAGGGTATAGGAAAGAGAAGGTTCAATGACGATTGGAGAATGAGGGTCTGGTTGTTTGTTGCGTTGGTATGGGCGGTATTGTGCTATGGGGTGGAAGTCTGAGGATGGAAGGAACATAGGAAAGTGGAAAGCATGCATGAGAGATTTCTGAGATGGGTAATGGGGGTTAGTTGGAGTTGCCCAGGATACATGTTGAGGGAAGCACTAGTAAGTTCGGAACAAGGAGACGAGAGGAAATTTGGGAAATTCGAAATGGGAGGAAGAAAGGAAAAAAATGAGGAGGGTTTGAGAGCTACAAGAAGGGATTCTGGATTGGCAGAACATAGAATTAGAGCTATTAGTTAGACAAGGAGGAGAGAGAAATGAGAAAGATTATGGATTCGAGGTACAATAGATGGTATATGATGGTCAAAGGGTTGACGGAACCAGAATATTTGCAAAAGATGAAAAAGGAAGACAAATGGAATAGGGTGGTACGGTTTAGAATGGGGGAAGGAGTGAGAGCATGTAGATATTGGATGGATGAGGAGGACAATCTGTGCAGAGTGTGTGGATACGAAGTGGAGTCATGGGCACATGTGTTAGAGAGGTGTACAGGAGAGAAAGATGGACAGTTGAGTGTGGATGAGTGTGTAAGATGGATTTTGGATGGTAATCGACAGGGAGTGATGTGGATGAAAAAACTGGAAGAAATAAGAGAAAGCAAGGGAACAGGGCATAGCCAAACGGGTAATCCTGTTTAAAGGAAAATAACTAGTAAAAATTTTTAATTTTAGAATTCGGTGAAAATGCATTTGATGGTAAGAGAAAACGGAAGCCCTGGAAGATCCCTCAATTTTAGAAGTTTAAGAAGAATAGTATTAATATTATTGTTATTATGTAAGGCGAAGAATTAGAATATAAGCAGCGGTTAAGTTAGACTAAGGATGAAATGTAAATATATGTACAGGGAGGGGAGGCCCTCAAACCCGTAAAAGGGAGAGATTAAATATACATACATAACCTAAAGTTATGAATATTTAACTGGAACCCTTGAATTTCCAACCAAAAAGATGAATTTTTGAACTAGAAGATTAATTTTCAAATAAATGAAATATTTTGTAAAAAAAATACAATTTTCCAAGATAATACATGAATTTGTAACAAAATAGTTGAATTTTTGATTCAAGAAGACAAATTTTCAACCAGATAGTTGAATTTTGAACTAAAAAAAAAAAAAAATTTTAACCGAAAATGGAATAGTAACATTTTTAGTAGAAAAAATTAATTGTTAACCAAACATAAGAGTTTTCAACTAAAACAATGATTATGCTTCCCGCCTCGTTCTCGGGATTACTGTTGTAGTTCCGCTACTTTACGCCAAATCACCACAAATTTAAGAGCCAAAATTTTCCACCACCGCGCCCTCCCAGCGTTCACTTGTCGAGACTTCATTCGTTTCTTTGTGTCTGACACGTTCACACGTAAGAGCCAAGTCGTTAGGGTTAATTATATTTACGGTATGGGTCGTAAACGTAAGCGTTCTCCTTTTAACGTAGATGATATTGAAGATCTTTTCCGCCAAGTGAAAAAACTAAAAGAAATAGTTGCAAAAGATCGGAAGCGTATACGCTCAAGATACGAGAAACCTAGCTCATCTCGTTCTTCAAAACGTAGATCTTGTGGCTCATCTCGCATTTCTTCACGATCCCGGAGTTCTTCTAGAAGTCAGGAATCCCGTTCTCGAGATGCATCGCTTGAATTATGTAATGGTAAGTCCTTTATTTGAGTTTCTCCCTCATGGATTAACTCGGACGGCCAGGCTCATACTAGAGATGAGATACGTGCCGATCCTCAACCTGGTAGAGCCTGTACAAAGGTACAGGACTAATCCAGTGATATCTTTACAGGAGCCTTATCAAGGGAAGGGACAGGTAAAGATAGCGGTCAAGATATGGAAAATGCCGATTCAAACGGGACTCCTATCATCGAAGAAAACAACATGGCGACGGTCGATGAAAAGAAGTTAGGTGCATTGGGAAAAAATCCTACCACTCTCAGTGTCGGAGATGTTGAATTGAATCCAGCCCTATCCGACTTCCAAGCTTTTGCATGGATGGCATCCGTAATTATATACTTCCAACTGGTAGTACCAAAAAGATCCGACAGAGAGCGCCACTACTGCCTCTACACAGTTTAACAGTATCTGTTATGGGATAATAATGTGAATAACTAAAATAATGTTTTTTTTTTCACTACAAAATAAATGTTGATTCTATTACAATAGATTCATAGACTTTCAATAATAATTTTGACGAAAAAAATCTAAGGAAATAGTGATAGCGATAGAGGAAATAGTTAAAAATTCATATGGTTTTCCACACAGTGTCAAAGTATTATAAAGTTTGAATTATTAATAATTAATAATAATGTAATTACCTGACGGAATAATTCACCTGGAAATATAATTTCAAAATTAATTTGCATAATAAAAAAATAATTGATGGTTAGTAATATTAAGTGATATAAGTTGTACTTAGACAAATAGATGTAATTGTTTTTAAAAAGGTGTTTTAAATTTGTAGGTAGGAAAAATAATTTATTGGTGATAATTTTATTTTTGTTGATGAATAACATCGATAAAATTACTATATTATTTGCAACAATATTATAACTAATCAATCACATTGATAAAAAATTATAATTTTTTATGTTTCATTATTTACTGTAGCAAATATGTAGTGAATTATCAATTCATCTTAAAATTAACAGCATTTATTTGGATAGTAAAGTCACGTTCGAGAATCACATTGATAGAATCAATCACATTTTGAAAGTCGTAGTCGTTGTAATAAATATAATATTTTACATTTACTTTTTACATAACACATATTTTTAATAAATAATAGCAGTAAAATGCTATACTATTTTCAGTTATATAGCTAGTAAATCACATTCTAATAGTCACTCGTCGTACTAAATATTAAATTATGACTACTTTTAGTCCTCATATTCTTTGGGAAAATTCTCTCTAAAAACTTTCTTTACGCTAGCCATCTCTTGCTTAGCAAATTCCCGCATGCAATTAAAAGTCTTTTTTTGAAATCTTATAATTCCAAATTTGGGAAATTTGGTGGGGTTTAAAAATTAGAAGTTCAATTTTCCAAATTGCTACCCCTGCAATTTTGTTCTTTTAATGAATGGAAACTCACTGAAAATTTTAAAAAGTTTTGGTGGTACCTGGAAGTTTTTAACACCTACGAAATTTTTGAAATTTTTTTTTTTGCCACCAGATAAGCATCGAATTTCATTTCAGTAAATTTAGTAATTTAATTTTGTATTTAGTTTGACGATTTGATAAATTTAGAATATATAAAAAATTTAGCAAAGAACCCAGTTTTGAAATTTTATAATTTCCAATTTTTCAAATCTGATAATTTCAAAATAAATTTACAAACAACCCATTTTGGAAATTTTAGATTGCATGTGTGGTAAATTCGGTAATTTCGAAATTTACAATTTGGTTGATAAATTTAGAAATTGAAAAATAAATTGGCAAAAAATACAGTTTTTAAAATTTCGAATTTGTTAAATTTGGTAATTTTAAAGAAAATTTGAAAAGATCAGGCTTTTGAAATTTCAGAATTTTAAATTAGGGTTGGACACCTGTGTCCAACCATTTTCAGTTTGCAAAAACTTCCACTAAGTATTTAGAAACAATATTGTACATGTTACATCACTTAACTATTGTCAATAAAAAATAATTTTAATACTAAATATTACTATTCAATAAGAGCCCATAAGAGATACTGTTAAACTGTGTAAAGGCAGTAGTGGCGCTCTCTGTCGGTTTTTTTTGGTGCTACCACTTGGAAGTATATATCTACGGATATCATTTCATGGAGTAGGATAGGGCTGATTGAATCCAGAGCTGGTTTCAAGATGGGACTTCTGGCTAAAGTCAGGCCTTCCTAAAGAAGAAAAAGAAGATTTACTAAAGAAATATCCTCGAAAAGGGAATATTTTTTTGGACGCTCCAGAAGTCAACCCAGTCATGCTGCTATCAATGGGAGAGACAGCTGTGAAAAGGGACGAGCATTATCAAAATTCCCAGCGCCTGGCAGGGTCAGCTTTGTCAGCTTTGGGCCAGGGCATAAATATGTTGCTTGAAAATGCAGATGATGGGTTTGATGTTGTAAAACTTCTCGAATATCTTTCTGGTAGTGGAAAACTGATCGCACAACTCCACCATGCGGAGACGATTGCGCGAAGAGCATTCATCGCTCCCGCTTATAATAAATCGGTTAAATCCATTCTGGAAAGAACTGACAGGTGAACTTTACTATTTGGGGATAATCTTAATGAGAAGATTAATGAAGTGAACTCGTTGGAGAAGATCAGCAAGCCCATCAAACCACCAGTACCTTCGAAGAAGGCTCCCAATAACCAAAGCTCTGGATCTTTAAACTCGAAGAGCTCGTTCACGAGGAACCAGAGGCCCTCGTGGACGAGCAGGAACCGTCATGCTCAGACGAAGCAACAACCCTACCAGAAATCTCAACCGACATCTCGAGGGCAGAAAACGAGACGGCCACCTCGACCTTCAGCGCGGCAGGAGCGGAAATAGAGGTTAGTATGGCAGGTCGCTTGCGAAATTTTCTTCCCACTTGGAAGCAGATTACTATGGACGCTTTTGTCCTCCATCCGGTAGAAGGTTACCAAATTCCATTCAAGCTGAAACCATGGCAAAAAACTGTCCCATCTGTTCGAATTTGGGCCCAAAACGAACTTACATCTCTAAGAACTGAGATTGACGAGTTATTAGAGATGGGAGCTATCAGTCCTTGTAGACCATTAAATGGGGAATTTCTATCCCCTTACTTTCTTACCGATCGCAAAAATAAGTCGAAGCGATTTATCTTTAATCTGAAGGCCTTGAATAAATTCATCGAAGTACCCCACTTCAAGCTAGCAGACACTCGAACTGCCTGTAAGTTGATGACGAAAAATTGCTATATGGCAAGCCTGGACTTAAAGAATGCCTATTTCATAGTGCCAGTAGACGGAAGATATCGTAAATTTTTAAGATTTTCCTTCGAAAGCACTTTATATGAGTTTGATTGTCTACCTTTCAGGTTAAACATTTGTCCATTTGTATTCACAAAAATAATGAAGCCAGTTGTTAGCCATCTGAGGAGTAAGGGACTCTTATCTGTAGTATATCTAGATGATTTTCTATTTTTCGGCAACACTTTTGAAGATTGTTCATACAATGTCCAAACTTCCATTAAGCTTCTTCAATCACTAGGATTCGTAATCAATTACGATAAAAGTTGCCTAATTCCGAGCAAAAGGTGCAATTTTTTAGGGTTCACCTTCGTTTTCAAAAAGATAATGTTAGAGTTGCCTTCAAACAAAAGAGAAAAAATGGGCTTTTTGATAGAAATCTTTCTGAAAAGAAAATCGTCCACTATTCGAGAGTTTTCCCAACTAATTGGAAGCCTAATTTCTTGTTGTCCTGCGATTCCGTATGGAATGGGCTACACAAAAGCCCTAGAGCGGGCTAAGTTTCAAGCCTTAATGTTAGCTGATGGCAATTATGACGAATCCATGTTCCTTCCAGAATCCCTACGACCTAACTTGATTTGGTTTCGCACGAACATGCATTTGTCACGAAGCCCAATACGTCAATTTGTTTTCGAGAAGAAAATCTTCTCTGACGCTTCAAAGTCTGGTTGGGGGGCCTATTGTGAAGGCGAATCAGTCCATGGGTTCTGGAAGGAAGAGGAGAAATCCTGAAGCATAAACCGCTTAGAACTGCTAGCGTCCTTCTGGGCCCTTAAAGCTTTTGCTCCCAAACTGCAGAGTTGTGAGATTTTATTAAGAATCGACAACACAACGGCAATTGCCTACATAAATAAAATGGGCGTTATCCAATACCCATATCTACATTCTCTTAGTAGAGAAATTTGGAAGTGGTGCGAGTCTAGAAAACTCTGGATACATGCATCATACATTGCGTCAAAAAACAACGTTCATGCTGATAGGGAATCTCGGATTCGCAACGTAGACACCAAATGGGAGTTAGCTGATTATGCTTACGAAGAGATTTTGCGAACCTTTCCAAACCCTACCATCGATTTATTTGCAACCAGTTCCAACACAAAGTGCACCATCTTTTGTTGCTGGATTCGAAACCCTGATGCAGAGGCTTTCGATGCCTTTACGATCTCTTGGAAAAATCGGAATTTTTACGCCTTCCCTCCCTTTTCCATGATCTTGAGGACATTGCGGAAAATTCTGACAGATGAGGCTTGCGGCATTGTCGTCGTTCCCTGGTGGACTTCACAACCATGTTTTCCGCTTTTTCAGTCGATGCTGGTAGGAAAACCACTAATGTTTTATCCAAGTTCAACTCTCCGTTTGTCCACTTGCAGGTCCCGTCAACACCCACTAGCAACCTCACTTATCCTGGCTGCAGGATGGCTGTCAGGGAAAGTTATCGTCAAAGGAACTTACCAGAGTCAGCATTGAAGGTTCTATTACCCTCTTTAGCAGGTTCTACATTGAAACAATATGACGGATCACTGAGAAAATGGTGAAATTTCTGTAACGACAAGAACCTGAATCCATTTAACCAACACTTCAACAGAATTTTAGAATTTTTAGGCGAATCCTTCAACGACGGTGCATCGTATGGAACCTTAAACACAGCGCGTTCAGCAATAGCACTCATCTCATCAAAAAAGGCAACGGACAGTGACATGAATCGTTACTTCAAAGGGGTTTACAGGTTAAAACCCTCACACCCTAAGTATGCAAAAACTTGCGACGTCGCGCGTGTCCTCGATAAACTTTCTTCTTGGTATCCACTTGAGTCACTCAATTTACAGAAATTGTCAGAAAAACTCATAAGACTTCTAGCTTTAGGTACAGGCCACAGAATGCAAACTTTCTCACTCATAGATATTGATAAGATAAGATTCTCCAAAAATGGCGCAGAAATAAAAGTAGGAGCTTTGATCAAAACCTCTAGAGTAGGAACCTGTCAACCGTATCTTATGTTACCATTTTTTAATGATAATCCGCAGATTTGTGTTGCTAGAACTTTACAACATTATCTTCTCGTTACTAAGCATCTAAGAAAAGAAAATAATTGTAAAAAACTGTTCATGGTTACTAGAAAGCCTTATAAAGAAGTAGGTTCACAAACTCATAGCCGCTGGACCAAGTCAGTTTCGTCCCAATGCGGAATTGGTGAAGAATTCACCGCACACATCGTTAGGCAAGCGGCAACCTCTACAGCCTTTAAAAAGGAGTGGACCTAAGTATGATCAGAAGCACCGTGGCGTGGGCTGGTCTCATTCTTCGTCGACCTTTGCTCAATTCTATAATCGACCAATCACACCTGCTAACGAAACGTTCTGTAATGCGGTTCTAAGAGAAAATTGATAAGTTAACGTTAAAAAAAAAATAAATAAATAAATTGTTCTGTGTTTTTCTACAATAAAAACAAAGGTTTGGCAAATCGTCTATTCTAAATATCTACAACAGTAATCCCGAGAACGAGGCGGGAAGTATAATTGAACGATCAAACGTACTTATACCTAAGTGAAGTTCGATCGTAATTATACGACCACCTCGTTCGAAGGGATTACTCCCTCCCAAAATATCTTTTTTCTACCCTTCTTTATTAAAAATATTTTATTTCCCTCCCGCGATTTCTTTCGGGTACCGGAAAGAACATGCAGACAATTTACAGGACAGCTCTAAACTAAATGAAGTCTCGACAAGTGAACGCTGGGAGGGCGCGGTGGTGGAAAATTTTGGCTCTTAAATTTGTGGTGATTTGGCGTAAAGTAGCGGAACTACAACAGTAATCGCTTCGAACGAGGCGGTCGTATAATTACGATCGATTTTCACTTAGGTAAGTTCGTTTGATCGTTCAAATATTCAACTGAAATAGTTGAATTTTCAAGCAAAAAAAAATAATTTTTACTAAAAAATATAAATTGTCAACCAAAAACTTATATAATTAAATTGCAAGTTAAAAAAAATTAATGTTCAATCAAACAAAAGAATAGATGAATTTTCAAATGAAATTGCAAATATTTAACTGAAATAGTTGAATTTTAAACCAGACAGATGAATTTTTTACTGAAATGATGAATCTTTAACTAGAATAATCGAATTTTGGACTAAGAAGATAAATTTCAACCAAAAGACGAATTTCAAACTAAAAAAGATCATTTTCCTACCAAAAATCAAATAAATACATTTTCAGTAAAAAAAAATGTTTGAAAAAAGAGATGAATTTTAACTAAAATTATGGAACATTCAACTCAGTGGCGGCGTAAGGGGGGGGGGGAGAGGTCCGCCCAAGGTGCCAACTCCGGTGCCAAGCACCAAGGGGTGCCAATAAGGGGCAATAATGGGTGACAAAACCAAAGTGCCACACCGCAACCGCCCCGGGTGCCAACCCATGCTACGCTGCCACTGATTCAACTGGAATAATAGTTACATTTTCATTTGAAACCAAAATCATTTCCAACCAAAAAACATTCAAAGAAGAAGAATAGTTCAATTTTATGCCAAAAAGATGAATTTTCAACCATAAAGATTATTTTTTTACAAAAAAGTCCAATTTTCCACAAAGTACATAAATTTCAAAAGAATAGTTTAATTTTTAAATTCAAAATATCGATTTTCAACGAAATATTTGAACTTTCACAAAAAAAAAGATAAATTGATTTTCAACAAAGTAGTTACATTTTCAACCAGAGATGAATTTTAAATTAAAATGATAGAGTGATAGTGGGACAAAGGGTGACGCATTAACAAGTGAAAATACTAATATCCATAGGATATTAGAAGTTGAGGAAGAACCTGAATAGCTTCACTCTCATTTAATTTTCCATGTTCTGTACGTAAAATATTTTAAGTAATTTATTTAATGAATTACATGCTTTTTATACAAAATTATAGACAATGAAATGAATAATTTGATAAAAAAATTTCACCTCATTAGCAAATCTCTTCACGACAGCACTCCCAGTTCTCTGAAATTATTAAAAAACATTTATTTAATTTTTTTTCATGAACATATTGTTTAAAATGTGTTGCCTCGAAAAAAAAGTAAATGAACGTTTTCAAATCATTCCCGCGAGACGAAAGTGCTGCCATCAAATTGCCACTTCGTAACCTCCAAATCCTACTACCGATTGGCCCGATTGGGAACGATTGAAACTTAGCAACGCTCAATCGTTCTCAATCGTGCACACACGATTAAAAAACACGATTAGAAACAATTCAAATTTCTTTCTATCGTTCTGAATTGTTTTCAATTAATTATTTCTAGAAGGGATACTTTATGTTACAATGAAGAAAGCGTAATTCCTGAGGCAGTAGTAGTTGACGATGAGTTAGATGAATATTTTGATGATTCAATCGAAGATGATGAATTTTTAGTATCAGAAGATACTGTAGATCTTGAGTATAAGGAAAAAGCAGTTGCTTTTTGACGTTCAGGCAAGAAAAAAGGAGAAGTTTTGATTCCGTAAAACATCAGTTCACAAAAGTAAAACATAAAAAAATGCTGCACAGGTGGGAAAAACAAATTGAACAAGGAGGGACGAGATTAGAAAAATTACGTAAAATTTCAGAATACGTTTTACAACAGTTCAATAGAGCCACTGAAAATTGTCTACCGCAGTTCATGATGCAGATTTGAAAAAGTGGGCATTAAAAGCCAGGACAGACATTTAGTTATCATCTAAATTATTCAAGGCTTTTTCAAAATGGGTACATAATTTTAAATTAAAGCATGGAATAGTTTCCAGAAAAATTAATAAATTTATTACCACTGCACAGTTGTCAAATGCATCTGAATTAAAGCAAACGGCTTCTAAATTCGTGGAAAGTGTACGCAAAGATATTGAAGCGAAAGGAAAAACAAACGTTCACAACTCCGATCAATCGGGATTAAATTTGGAAGCTCATGTTGGACGCACATTGTCAATTAAGGGAACACTGAAGGTGGAATGTCTTGCTCAATCCTTGAATTCACTAACCCATAGTTACACGATACAGCCAATAATTTCGGCAGATGGTAAACTCCACTCTCCTTTGCTAATAGTACTACAACAATCCGGCGGTCAATTTGAACCGATTGTAAAAAAGACTATGTATAAGGCAAAAAATATTTCTGTTTATGCTTCTAAATCTGGAAAAGCAACATCTCTAATTATCACCGAATGGCATGAAAAAGACTTTTTAGTAGTAGCTAAGAACAACTCTTCGCTGCTATTTGAATCTTGGTCTGGGCAGACTGAAAAAGTATTTAAAAATGTGAACAAAGAAAATAAAGTTGTAAAAGTCAATACTATACCTGCTGGAACGACTGGATTAATTCAGCCCCTAGACATCTATGGTTTTCGACCGTGGAAAAATTTCATTAAATGCTTTTCAGATATGGTCCTCTTACATGATTTTGACATAAACTTACACTTACGAAATAATATTTTGAAATCACAATCATTGACACATAATCAGCTTTTGTCGCCAAGATGTGCGAATCTGTTTAAATATGCTTGGTGGAAAAGTGTTCACCTGGTACATAGACCAGAAAAATGTCAAACACCTGTTCAGTACTGCTTTCAGAATTCTGATACAGAATGCGAACTTTGTAGTGAATGTACAGTTATCAAGTGTGCATGGTGTACCAAAAATCTTTGCATACAGCATTCTTTGCAATGAATGAAAATAATTCACCACATTTATTGTGATAAATACGTAAAGTATCTACCAACTTGAATTCCAAGATTCTGATAGATGGTATCATTTCAGCGATCCTGGAAACCTCCAAGTATACATTGTCAAGGCGACTTTTAGGCTTGTATTATCGTCTTTTTACAGTAACAACCCTTAACTTATGTGTTTTTCGATTCTTGTAGGGGGTTGACGATTTTTTCCGTTATTAGTCGCATCAAAAGCTATATATTGAGGTGAAAATACATCTGGGAATCGCATATTTGTGTCTTATATAATTTTTTTCCGTCTTTTCACCCTTTCAACCCCTAATTTAGGAGTGTTTCACGCTATGTAGGGAGAAGTATATTCTTTTTCATTATTAATACTATCGAAAGCTATGCGTTAAGCAACAAAAATTATCAGGAATCGCATGTTTGCGTCTTATAGAATTTTTTTGTGCCTTTTAACCTATCAACCCTACTAAAAAAAAGTCAGGAATCGTCACGAATGGTCAGAAGTTCTGACGATTCCTGAACATCCTGACCATTCCTGACGAGTCTAACGATTTCTGAAGATATGCTATTTCACATCCCATCACGTAGCTCGTCGGATAGGACCGCAGGTTGGCAACCCAAAAGAATTAAAAATTGAAAATAATCTTTTTTTTCAATGTTGCATATACAGATTCAAAAGTTAGAAATTCAGAATCTACGGATTTCGACGATTTCAGATACCTAAAAATTTGTCTAAAAAATTTAAAATTAGATCAAATATAATGTATCTTGTAAAGAGAAAGAGATACGTCAAAACGGACAAAATTTTCAGATTCACCTTCAGAGTCATTCAATATATAAATATTATCAATTAATTAAAAGTAAAAAGAGAATATGCATAAATAAATGATATAAATAACCTGGGAAATATAAAAGGGATTAGGTTTCATGTCATTCCATTCTTGGACCCCTAATAAAAGGATTATCCTTCGAACCCAAGCTATGACGATTTCTGAACATTTATCACGAATTCTGACTTTTCCTGACGATTTCTGTCGAGAAACGTAACAAAAGTGGTCAGAAATGCTCAGAAGTCCTGACTTTTTTTCTGACGATTCCTGACTTCCTTTTTGAATTTTTTTTTCCGCAAGACATAATAATTTTTGGTGCAAAAGAATTTCGGTGAACTCTTCATACAATTTTTTTACAAGCGATTAATTACGTAAGTGCTTACACTAATTTCCCGGATTTTCACCCTTACAAGGGGTGGTTTCCATCCCTAGAAAGCGTATTGGGGAGAAATAAAAAAACATGGGTTCAATATTTTTTAGTGTTTTATCGATGTGCAGTGCCGTTTCAGTGCTGTTTCTTCGGCAGTAAGCCCTGCTAATCCAGCCTTTCTTTAAAACTAAACAAAAAAATCATATTTTGAACCCTAGAAAAGTTAAGACTGGTAGGAGTTGTTCTTAGATATTTCTAATAGATATAGACAATATAATATTACATTTTGTGTACACCTTGTGTGTTTTTAATTTACGACACACGGAACACTGCGGAATCTTGGATCACCGCCATTAATTTCAAAGTTTCAAACGCGGATTAAACTTTAGAACTTACTTGACGATGCTAGTAACAAAACGTTTTCTACTTTCATCTACGCAAAACGTCAAAGCACTAGCTAGTGACTTCTAGCGACAAAAATCTTGTGACGAATGTAGCCGCCTTTATGTTTTGACAGAACTTTGTTTTGTCGGTTTTGCGTTGTGTGCAACGAATGAAATATACACTCCCAGCAGCTCTAACGGTAAGTACGTGCCGCCATTGGTTATTCCATTGAATCGTTAATATAGATTGCAGTTTTGCGCTCTCATGGGACAGGAGCAGGGTTGGTCAGTTACGCGTAACTCGAGTATCTTCTACGTATAATACGTTTTTGACGTAATATACGTCGAAAACAGTAGAAAAACCTAGAAAACTCCTGTAAGTTACGTATTCAAGATGGGCGACTTGTAAAATCAGTGTTGACCAGCCCTATCCGACCGCGTGCAAAAGCGCTGGCTAAGCTTTGATGCCAGCCGTGAACTAATCCGCTGGCGGCGCTGCTGCGCTTCTTGCTGGCAGATACATTAGGCTATATGACAAATTCAAATAAAAAATGAAGAATTGATGAAATAAATAAGTTTGAGTGATTTACAGTGCGCGTCAAAGAAATTAATTATTGTAAAGAAGGCTTTCTTGTACTAGATAGATAAACGTTTATTTTTCAGCCTGCTGGCCTTAAAAAATTGACTTGCTTACACATCCATTTTTTACAGAATTTCCTTAAAACTAACCCTTAAGAACTAACATCCATCCATTCCTTATCTCTAAGCCGCACGCTCGTATCGCCTTGCCTTCCTCGCTTCGCCTCGCCTCGCTCGCATGTCCCTACTTTCTTGCATTGCCTCGCTTGCCAACCTCTGTTTTCGCAGCTAATACCTATTACTTATCTACTATTTACAATATTTACATCTTACTTATATCTACTTTCTCTCCTATTTACAATCTTTCCTTCTCCACTCCTCTTCCTCCTTCCTTCTCTTCATCTCCATCTTACCCACCACTCCCTTCACCCATGCTACTGCCCTTTTTTCCCCCTTTTCATGCAACAATGCCTCCATGCTTATCTCACTTCTTTCCACCTCCCCGCACTCCTCCAGCCAGTGCTCCACTCTTGCATCCCCCTTTCCGCACAGTTCACACATCCTCTTCTCTCGAGAGAGCCAAAACCTATTGAAACCCTCCATACAACCACACCTCATCCTCGCTATAAGTTCCTGACTTCCTTTCTCTCCTTTCACACACAAATATTGCGCTCTTGCCCTTGGCATAATCCACACATAGTTCCCGTTAAATCTTGACTCTCTTATTCTCTCTTCCCCTTCTGTCTTCTCTCTCTCCATGCTGTTTTGCTTAACCAATTCATAAACCTTCCTTCCTTCCTCGTGCATCCTTCTCACTTCATCCATCTGCAATCCATTCATTCTAAAATACCGTTCCCTCTCCGCCTCCATCTTCCCACCCCCTCCCCTGTTCTCCTTCTCCCACCAACACTCCCTAACCAGCCTACTTCCCCCCTCTTCCAAAAATTTCTCCTCATATTTACACGCCCGGCTCCCTGCTAGAATTCCTACACTCGTTCTCCCCGTCTCCCTCCTGACAATATAATTAGGCGTGTTCCTTGCCAACCCCAGGGTCCACTTTACATACCTCTCCTGCGTTCTATTTACCTCTTCACTTTCCTTCCACCCCCACACCTCTACCCCATACAATAGCACACTCATCACTAGTGAATCAAACAATTTCATTCTCCTTCCAAAGTCATCTGCGAATAACTTCATTCCCAACCCCCACACCTGCCTCATCACCACATTTGCCCTCCTCACTCTCTCTTTTATGTGACCATCCACTCCCCCATTCCTTCGAAACACGAAGCCCAGGTACACAAACTCTTTCACCTCCTGTACCTCCTTTCCCTTCCACTTCCACTCCCTTCCCTTATCCCTTCCCCCTCCTTTTCTGAACACCATAACCTTGGATTTTTCCGCATTCAGCTCTAACCCCTTTTCATCCAGGTATCTTCTCCACCTCTTCATCATCTCCTTTAAGGCCTCCTCGCTGGTTGCCAGCAACACTATGTCATCTGCATACGCTAGTGAACAAATTCTAACTCCTCCTATCCTTACTCCTCCTACCACCCCGGCCTCCAGCTTACTTTCCATATCCGCAATTAAAATCGCAAAAAGCGTTGGGCTAAGTGGACACCCTTGCCGTAGACCCCTATCCATCCAGAATCCCTCGGAAATCCCCTCCCCTCCTCTTACCTTGTCTTTGGTCTCTTCATATATCTCCCTTACCCTTTCAATTAGGCCTCTCTCTACACCCCTATCCTCCATTGCCTCCCACAACCTCCCCCTATCCACCGATGGAAACGCGGCTTTGAGATCCACAAAAAACGCGTACACTCTCGTCCCCTTCTTCGCTAATTCTCTATCCACCACGTGCTGCATCACGTAGATATTGTCAATAGTACTCCTACCCGCCCTAAATCCCGCCTGCGTCTCCGGCAATATTCCTTTCCCCTCGACATCCTTCCGCAGTCTCTCTGCCACTACCATCGCGTATACCTTATACGCCGTATTCATTAGCGTAATCCCTCTATAATTTTCCTGCCTATCTCTATCCCCTTTCTTATACAGTGGCACTATTAGCCCTTCTCTCCACCCTCCTGGGAATCCCTCGCCCCTCCATACTTTCTTCACTACCCCCTTCAGCCTCTCCCTAACCTCTTGTGTACTAAACAGCCATGCTTCGTTCTCTACCCCATCCAGCCCTGCTGCTTTTGACCTTTTCAACTTCCTTATCTGCTTCTCTATCTCTTCGTCATTCAACTCCTCCATCTCTGCCTCCCCCGTTCTTCTACTTCCCCCATCCTTCTTCCTTGAATCCGAGCCCTGGAATGATTCTTTGAAAAACTCTCTCCACTCCTCACTCCCTATCTTCTCGCTAACCCCCACCCTACGCTTCCTAAACCTATTTATTATCTTCCAGACGTCCCCTTCTGTCTTAACATTTGCTAACTCCTCTTCCAGATCTTTCTCCTTTTCCTGTTCTTTCTTCTTACACACCAATCTAAACCCCTTCCTCATTTCTACGTACTCCTCCCTTCTCGCATTACCTTCTTTCCACTTCTTGTACTTCCTCTTCACCTTCCTCTTCATCTTTTTACATTCCCTATCCCACCACGGCTTCACCATTCCTTTCTTCTTCTTTCTAAATACCTTCTTTTGCACACAACCTTTCACCTTCTCTTTCAGATCCTCCCATATCTCTTCCACCGACTCCCCTCCAAAGCGTACCTTTCCTAGCTCCTCTTGATACTTCTCCACCGCCTCCCTCGTCCAGGTCACCCTCTCCCCTATCGAGACTTCTTCCCTGCCTTGTCTTCCGCCACCCTCACCTCTTATCCACAGACTCAATGGCTGATGGTCTGATTCCACCCTCCCCTCTACTGCGAATTTTTCCGTCTCCTCCCATCCATGCATATTCATGACCACATAATCTATCACCGATACCCCCACCTTACTTACATATGTGTATTCTCCCTCTTCGTCCCCATTTGCCATACCATTCGCCACTGCCCACCCTCTATCCTCCATCCAGTCCCTTAGAATCTCCCCCTCCTTATTTATTACATTATCCTTCGATTTCCTCTCGAAGCTCTCCCCTTCCCTGTAAAGTCCCCCTTCGCTCCCCATTCTCGCATTAAAGTCCCCACCCAGTACCACCATACCCTCTTCTCTTTCGCCCAGCAGGTCTTCCACTCTTTCTTTAATTCTTTCCATCCCATCCTTGTTGTACACTGTCACAAACTTACACTTTATCCCTCCTATTTTTATTTCCCTCATTTGCACTCCCTCCCCCTCTTTCTCTCCATGAACTTTTTCCTCTAATCCATCTCTAACCCCGGTTATAATTCCCCCACTGGCCCTTCCTTTCTTCTTCACTCTGACCGCCTCCTGAAGTCTCCACCTATACCCCCTTGGTAGCTTTGGCTCTATTCTATCCCATTCCTTTCTTTCTACCCACGTCTCTACCAGTCCAACAACATCAAATTCCTGGATATACCGCCAGAACTCCTCGTCCTTCTTCTTTACCCCTGCTACGTTCCAGTACAGCACCTTCACTACTCCTCTACCCTGCGTTACCCCCACCCCCCTACTTCCTACGAAACAAATCCACCTGCACTTCCTTCAACACCTCTCTCTCCTCATCCCACACCCACATCTTCCCGTCTACTCTTATTTTTCTATATCCTACCATCGCCGATCTCTCTTCTCTCTTCTCCCTCCTCGCCCTGTCATAAAGCATTCTCTGTACATCCCTTTCCTTTCTCGTCAAATCGTGATCTATGAAAACTCCCGCATCCTGTATCCTACTCTTATTCCGCATTACCCCCAGCTTTTCTTCCCAGCTCTCCAACTCCACAACCGCCACTTCCTTCTCTTTCCTCCCCTATGCTCTGTAGCAGCTCTTCCACGCCCTCCCTTTCTTCTCCACTCTTTAACTTCAACCCTCTTATCACAATATTATTTCTCCTCTCTGCCTTCTCTTTTCTCTCCATTCTCAACTCCATTGCCCTTATCCGTTCCCTATCCGCCCTCTCCTCCTTTTCATTCCTACGCTCTCCTACTTTATCTTTTATCATATTCTCTACCCTTTCCCAAATACCTTTAATCTCACTTCCCCCACCTCCGTCACCTACTTCCATTTCCGTCCTGCCCTCCACCTTCTCAAGTCTCTTTTCCGTCCTTTCCTGCCACAGCCTGATCTCCTCTCCCATCTGCTTTATTTCAACTTCCTTCTCTTTCCTTTCCCTCTCTAACCCCTCTACTCTCTCCCTCATCTCTTTCATCTCCTTTTCCCATTTCTCATCTCTAATTCTCATTTCTTCCCTCATACCTTCCACCTGCTCTTTAGTCCCCTTCACGTCCTTCCTTAGCTCCCTGATCTCGCCTACCAGCATCCCGATAGCCTCCTTCTCTGACAATCCCTCCATTTTTTGGGGGGGTGACCTACGTGTTCTCACGCTTTTTTTGAATGGACTCTCCAATTCGCTTTTGTCCGGACTCTCTCGGCTGTCTCTCTTCCTCTTCAAGAGATCCTCCCCGTCACTTGTGCTCGACTCAATCTCCCTTACCTTCTCGCTTCCTTCGTTCCGCCTTCCCCCTCTCCCAGACGCGCTACTCGACCCCGAGCCACGCCTTGTTGTCCGTCGTGGCACGTGGAAAATTTCCTCCCCGTCAACTTCACTAGCAGCACTGACAGCACTCTCACTGCTTACCTCCCGCTCTGCCGCCGGTAACTGGGAATTCTCCATGCAACACCCACCGCGGCCGACAGATGTCTCTGCAGCTTCGCCGCCAAATTTTCCCTTTATTTCCCTTGTTTTTTTTCTTTTTCTATAACTTACGGCCCCTGCAGACACCCCTTTCTCTCCCTTTACATCCCCTAACTCTGCTATAACCACCCCTGAGCCCTCAAATGCCCAAGACTCCCGACCGCAAGCTCCTCCGACTGCTTGCCAACCTAACCTCACTTTCACTATCTACCTTAATCCCACCTCACTCCCTCGTCAAAAACCACTTTTTATCTCCCCAATCCACCCCACACAACTCTACTCACCTCCTCGGCTTCCACCCTCACACTCCACTCACACCTTCCACACAAATTCAGTAAAATCCTCTCACCACCTGTCACCAAACACGTTCTCACTTCCGCCACCAACATGCAAGTCCCGCTTTCTTGTACTAATATGGCCGGATATAGAGGTAATAGATGCGTAGTTCCGAAATTCAATTCGGGCTACGAATCCTCTTTGGAGAAAGTTCACCTTTTTCTGCTCCCAAAGAGAGAGATTAGAAAATTATATCTAAGATATGTGTCACATTATCTGAAGCATGGTTCAATGGTATATAATATAATATTTTTCGAAAACAAAATT
>CAKNXH010057819.1:0-18699 GCA_932178445.1 Andricus quercusramuli
CATCCTTGGGTCGCTTCGTGTCCTCAAGACACACGAGGGTTTCGCCGGCCTGTCGTTGTGATTTCGTCGTGCCCTGTGACCACCCATCTCACGGATGTGAGACGTGGCCATAGGTGTATTTTACCGCGGTTCTACTGGGGGCCATTGACATTTTTTCCAGATGGCAGTTGCTCTTAGTGGTACCCTGCGGTGGTTGTTTAACTTTTTTTAAATTATATATATATAGTGTGTGTGTGTGTAGATATGACCACGAAAGACAGTTTGCAAAAAAATATGTAACTATATAGAACTTCCTGAACACAGAACTTGTGTTGATCTAACGTTCCTTCTGTCGAGAGGCTTCATTTAATAGACCGGTAATGTTATCGCTGTCACCCGGTCACACACATTTCCTCACTGAAGAAGACCATTCACCAGGTTAGTTCATCAACAAAGTATTGCTTATCATAGACCCTTTCTATCGTTAAAATGTTTTATCGATACAAAGTAGGCAAGTTACATTAAACCACTTTTGAATTTAACATTCTTGTATTTATTTATATTTAGTTTACTATATTGCAAAAAATAGCTAAAATAAATCCTAACATAATTTTAAGCATCTGCGACTATTTATATAAATTATACTTACCTTTACAGTGTTTTTTACAAGCACTGAAATACAAATTGTATTTCTTAACATTTAAAAAATGAATTCAAATCAAAGTACTCTCCTTGATCTCTCTTATCACTATTTTTATTATAATCAGGGTTAGGACTACTGGAAAAAAATATTTTAGTTGAATAATTTTCCAAACAAAAAGTTTCTAAGCGAATTTCGTTGAGTTCTTTAATTTCACCCATATAATAAGTATTAAAAACGCAAAAAAAAATTTTTTGTACATGAAATAAATGCATAATAAAACTACTAATCTTTAATTTTCAATAAACAACATTCATACTGAATGTTTCAGCATCTTTATTGAAAACCCATCTTTCGTTAAATTACAATAATGTCAATAGCCTGCGGGTCGAGCTTCAGTTAAATTTGATGTGAACCTCGCAATAGTACAGGACTCGCTAGTCAGCAGAAAGTTGCGTCCATTTGATTCTAGATTAACGCACTCTTACGAATCGCTAACAGTAAATAACTTAGAAACTAAAAAACATTCAACTCTACGGATTCATACTCCATTCACTTTTTACACATGTCGTTCAATGATTTGTATTAAAATGCTTCTATGGAGAGAAAGTTTAATTTTATCGTGGAAATTGGTAAGCTCCACTGGCGTACCCGAGACCAACCCCACGTTGTGTATGCGTAGTAGCACGCGCTACTTCGTACTGTTGCTCCATATTGGTGAACATCTCTTCCTGCTTTTTTAGAATGTCTGGTTTCGAACCTTCAGTGTTCACGGACGGCAAATCTCCTTTGATGCCCATCAATCGTTTGAACTTGGCTGTTACCTTTCCGTCTTGGTCATGAGTAAATGTAGTGCCTACCCACGTGTTTGTTGATGCAGCAGGTGTCGGGGCACTAGTACCTTCCTCTTGTTTCTACAAAAAAATTGCGATATTTACAAATTAATTTTGTTTAAGATGGGTGGCGATTACGGGGCGATTTCAAATTCCAGATCATTTTCCGATTTGTTTACTTTTCTAGATCAACTCAACTTTATTTATGATTTACACGTCAGGACTACATCTACAAGCAAAAGGATCTGCAAGCAGTCGCAAGGATTGTTCCTGTGCTTATCCTATGTACCAATTTGTCTAATTTTTTACATTCTTATCCTAATGAGAAGGTATTGGTTTTATGTAAAATTTGACTTAGGCGGTTTTCAACAAATCTCTACGTTTTGAGACTCCTAACAGAGATATTTGTTTACCTATAATTGTCGAAAAGTAGCAGCCATTCGTAACCAAATCTCACTAAAAAAATATAATTTTGCTTAAAATACGAAACCTAAAAAAAGATAGATCACGAACACACGTTAGTCGGATTTCTTTCGCTTTATATTTTACAAGTATAATAATTGCAGCCTCTTTAAAAAAAAATGTTTTGCACCAGATTGCAACTGCAATTGCAAAGATGATTCACACAAAATATTGATAAGGTTGCCTATGGGCACAGAAGTGAGAATTCTCAAATGGGCTTCGGCCCATTTCTTTAAAGAAATGGGCCGAAGCCGTTGGAAGAACCGATAAAGATACTAAGATTCATCCAAACTTTTCGCTCTGTCACACTTTACAAAGCCGTGTTTTAGTGACATTCTAGGCATTTTGAAAATATTTTAGGCCCTTCTTTTAACTTTTAAGACACGTTTAAAATAATAAACTATATAATTTGTTATGTTTACTGTTTACATATTCAATCGCTATATTATATTAGCGGCCATATTATATTCCTTCACCAACCGGACAACCGCGCTGGTCAGAATGAAGTACTTCTGATAATCCGACCAACCAATCAGATTTTCCCGCAAAAATTCAAAAATTATACTTTTTAAATATAAAAAAATATTTAAACCTAATTGAAAAAAACTTTCCTTCTGTAGTTACATTATTTTTTTGGTGTTCTTTTAATTTTACTAGGAAAAAAAAAAACATTTGAAAATATGCAACAAACCCATTACTAAATTTCAGTTATCGATGGTTTGACCTATAATCGAGGGGCTATTCACTGAGTTGAAATGAGTTAAAAGTCATTCTTCACTCAAAACAGGTCAAATGAAATTTCTTATGATCCGGCCAGATCATGAGAAATTTTTCCGAATCTTAGGGAATCGCGCTAACTCAGGGAGAATCACGTAAATTCTTCCCAACTCTTCTCAACTCTTCTCAATTCTTCTCGACTCAGCGTTGGTCACTGTAAAGTCAGCGCGGTCACTTGCACTCTTACGAACTCACGCTGAACTCTTTCGGAAGACTGAATATTCAGTTACTGTTTGACTTGCTGATATTTTTATTTTGCGCGTAATAAAGGAGATTGTCATTGATAATAAGGTAATAATCACATTAGAAAAGACAGAGAATTGCATTTATTCAAAATCAGGGTGTCCAGCGATTCTTAGGAACGAAATTCAAGGTGTTTTCCAGGTCAAGCGCATAAGCGTTTGCATACGTGTAAAAAATGAGCCATTTAATTTTTTATTGGTCAATAATTTCTAAAGAAGGCAGAACCATTAATAAACAAATTCTTAATTTTTTGCGAACATACGTCGTCTTTGAAAACCTTGCAATCTTTGTGAATTCGTTGAAATCTCTTGAAATACTTCAAATCGTTGTGAAATCTTAAAATTTCTGTGAAATTTTTTGGAAACTTTTCAAATTTTTGTAAAATATTTGAAATCTTCAAAAACTTTAAAATCCTTGAAATCTTTAAATTTTTTTGAAATTTTTATGAAATCTTTGAAATATTTGTGAAAGCTTTCTTTAGTCTTTGTAATCTGTGTGAAATCTTTTGAAATCTTAGAAATCTAGTTTACTATAACTTTTCTATTATCCTTAAAACCTTTGAAATCTTTTGAAAGTTTTAAGATCTTTGGAAATTTTCGAATTCTTTGGTAATTTTTCGTGAAATCTTTAAAATCTTTGTGAAATATTTTCAAATATTAGTGAAATTTTTCTTAAATCTTTTTTATTCGTTGAAATCAGTGAATTATTTTAAATCTTAATGAAATCTTTTCAAATCTTCTAAAATGTTCTTAAACCTTTTGAAATCGTTTCTAAACTTCGAAATATTTTAAAATCCTAGAAATCTGGTGTACTGTAAACTTTTTCAAATCTTTGGAATCTCTCAAATCTTTGTAAAATGTTCAAAATCCTTTTAAATATTTTAAAATCTTTGAAATATTTTGAAACCTTTTGAAATCTTTAGTAATGTTTTGTAATCTGATGAACACTAAAAAACCGAGTAGTGAAACCCTTAAAAAATCCGTTACATGGCCATGGCTCATTCTAATTCTGAAACTGAATTAACATCGAAATTTTCAACTTACAATTTTTATAATTTGTAAGCTGAATATCACAAAAATGTATACTTGTAACATTCTATATTAGCGGAGACGAAAGAAAAAACTTATAGAATTATTCACAATATCAGGGTGGTGATTCAGCGAATGATTTCTAATTTCCGGTCATTTCCTGGGTTTTCCCGGTCAAGTTTTTCAATTTTCCCGTTCAACTAAAAGTAACATGTTCATAGTCCCAGAAAAAATGCAAATATTTATTTTAATTCATGACGTTCACTCTAAACATCCTTTAAACCAATAACAGAGAACGGAGAAAAAAACTGAAATTTTTCAGTAAAAAATGTTCATTTTTACAAAAAATGGAAGTCAAACTTTCAGATGGAAAAATTAATTTTCAACAAGAAAAAACGGATTTTCAACAAAATAGTTCAACTTTCAACCAGAGTGATGAATTTTCAAATCAAATTATGAATCTTCAACTGGAACAGTTAAATTTTAAACCAAAAAGATGGATTTTCAACTAAAACGATTAATACTTTACTGGAACACTTGAATTTTCAACCAAAGATATGAATTTAAACAATATTAATTTTCAAATAAAAGATTAATTTTCTACCGAAAAATACATGATTTTTTAACGAAATAGTCTAATTTAAATATAAAGAAGGCAAATTTTCAACTAAATAGTTGAATTTTGAACTCAAAAAAAATAATTTACAACCGAAAATGGATAGTATTCCCACAAAGTAAATAAATTTTCAAACAAATAGTTTAATTTTTGAATGCAAATTATCAATTTTCAACCAAATAGTTGAATTTTCACCAAAAAAAAGATGAATTTATTTTTAACGAAGTAGTTACATATTCAACCAGAGAAGAATTTTAAATTGAAATGATGAAACTTCAACTTTTCTAAATTGACCAAAATTGTTAAAATAATAAAAACTGGATTTGTTCTACAGTCAGAAGTAAATTCTCAGTTTTTTAATTAAATTCCCGGTCTCTCCCGGTCAAGTCGCCACCCTAAATATTAAAGTCTGTTCATTGCAATCTGTAAAATAATTGGTAGAGTCTCCAAAAAATGTCTAGAAATCTCTTCGTATCTCCGCGAATTGAGTAAAAGATAAATTATATCTTGATAAATAAAAAAACTTTTCAGTAGCAAGGTTTCTTCTAAACGAGATGTTTCGTTCATAATAGACTAAAAGATTTAAATTACTTTTCGCATTTCAATAAACAAAACCTACTTTAAAAAATTAATAATTCCGAAAGTAGCATGACAAATATTTTTCTAAAAATCCGAAGAAAATTAAAATTTATTTTTTGCGCAATGAACGATAATAAGTTCAATAATTATTAGTGCGAGAAGATTTAAGAAATGTGTACTACGAAGTTGAAATTTAAACTAAAGTGTGTTACCATTTTTTTCTTTCCTTATTGTATCAAAAAATTCTATTTTGAAACAAACATTTTTCCACGATGTTTATTCCATCTTTGAAGAATTTTTATAAAGTAAACCTTTGTTTCGATAAAAATATGGGTTATCTACCTCTGTATTGCCACCCTTTAACTGGAAAAATATTTTGTCCATTGAACGGAAATTTATAGGGTTCTGACATTTATTTTACAATGTGACGTGCTGCTTATGTATCATATATAATACATATAATATATGTATTTTGTATACATGCATTTAATTTCAAAGAAAGTTTTTATACGTCGAAGTGTATTATATGTATTATATGTGTTATGTATGTATAAAATAAAAATGAGTGATTCATATGAATTATTTTTCATTTATGCGGATTCACCGAAAAATCATCTGACATTCACCGTGTCGGCAATTCCTTTGAACTCTTTCAATGCTCTTTCAACTCATTTTGTACTCTTCCTGATCTTCGCGTATTCTTCCAAATCATCCGTACTCTCTTCGATTCTCTTCGATTCTCTTCGATTCTCGACGATTCTCGACGATTCTTACCAACTCTGAATAGATTCTCTTCACTCATATTAACTCAGACTCAAGATTACGTACTCTTCGAAAATCATGAACTCTTTCACTCATTTCAACTCAGTGAATAGCCGCTCGCCTATAATTTTAAAAGTCCTATGCAAAAATGTGGGGGATGCACAATGATTGAGTGCGTAGAGCGAGGTCAAAAGATTGATAAGAATTGTTTGCCCATTAGTAGTACTGATCGTAAAATTTCTGAAGATTTTAAGATAACAAAAGATTTCCGTAAGAATAACCCTGATATAATGTGCAGGAATGCTGATAAAGGTAATATTACAGTTTGTATGAAGAAATCAGATTATATCAAGGATATGGAGGATTTACATTCCAATCTTGATAACTTTGATTTATTGAGTGAAAATCCGTTAAAACAATTAAGAAGAGACACTTTCAAGATGCTGAACAATTGGAGAAAGAAAGGACTTTTGGGAAAGGATATAAGATGGACTGATATAAATACCGAGGACACAGTTCTTGCAAGACGTTATGGTTCGAGAAAGATTCATAAAGAAGGCTATCCTTTGAGAATTGTTGTTTCAACTATTAACACTCCCACGAAAATTTTAGAACAAAACTTTAATTTAATATTTACTCCAGGACTCAATTACAACTTCTAACTACAATATTAAAAATAGCTGGGAATTCCAAAAAAATATTATTCAAAAAACTGTCCCTGATGACCATGTAATGATTTCTTTGGATGTTGTCGCAATGTTTCCAAATATACCTCTTGAATTAGTGAAACAGGCAATTTTAAATAGATGGGACAATATAAGGACACGTACTTTTTCAAAACAAAATTGCAGTAATCAAAAACTTAGTCGACAGAGCTCTAGGTTTGTCCCACATTTCATTTCACAAAGAGAATTTGAATATTATTAGGAATATCCTTTTTCTTAATCATTACCCAAAAAAGTTGATTGAGCAACATATCACAATTAGAATTCAACAAATAAAAAACAAACAAAGTAACATTTTATCTACAGATAATCAGAAAGAATTGAGAGAATATAGTTCTTTTAATACTTTTGCTCTTCCTATTTTTGGTCAAATTTTGAAAACTATTCAATTTATGTTAAAAAAATTTAATATTCATACTATTTTCCGTATACAATTTAAAATGGATTCAATAATAACTTTTGATAAAGATCCTTTAGATAAATTTGAAAAGGGTGGTGTGGTTTACAAGATCACTTGCAAGATCTGTAAGATGACTTACGTGGGACAGACTGGCAGACTTCTTAATACTAGGGTGGAGGAACACAAAAGTGATGTTCGTTTAGGACGTTGTTATAAGAATGTTCTTGCTAGACATACGAGAGGGTTTGTTGATGTTGACCATGAATTTGACTGGGATAATGTTAAAATTTTACATAGTGAAAGTAATGAGAGAAAGAGAGAATTCATGGAAATGCTTTATATTAAAAAAAAATAAGTCCTCTATTAATTTGAAAACTGATTTAGTTTTTTTACATTTACATTTAGTTTTCATGAGTCTTGACTTTCTCTTATTTCTTGTTTGTTTGTGATGGATTAGACTATTGACCCACATTCAGATCTCAGGTATCGAGGAGATAGCGTCGTTGTTTCTCGCTGTTCCCACCTGTTTTAATTTTTCTTGCCTTGATAAGGGTGCTGTGTGAGCACCGAAACGTTGGTAAATATTTCGCATGCTTTCATATTGTGATTTGATAATAATAAAAATAAAAAAGACGAAAGAAATAAAAAAGGGAAGGAAGGGGATTTGGTTTGTTGCCTCCTCATTTTTCTTTCCTCTTTTTTATTTTTGTCCAATGAAACAATTTTTTTTCAATTTTGTTTACTAGGAATTGCAATAAGAGCATTTTGTGGTGGTTGTCCAAATTTGATTGTTGAATTCTTGTCTTATTTTCAGGAATTCTATACATCAACGAGACATCTAAAAATTGGCCGGGGAAAAAATCCGACCGGGAAAACCCCGAGAATTTCAGATTGCCTGATCACTAGACACCCTGGCAAGGGGTCGTACGATTTTAATGAAACGTGGTGAAATTGTAGTGCTAGATAAAAAACATTTCATGCTCAAAGGATTTAAGAAAAATTTCAAATTTACGAGAGTTGCGCCATATTAAATTTTGGGGTTGGGTTTTTTGAATTAACGATATTTCTGGAACCCATAATTTAATTTTGATGAAACTTTGAGGTATTGGAGGTGAAATTATATATTTTGAGAATAAGTGGGCGTCCTCATGAAAAGGGCCCTTATAGCCGATATGGAGTTACGTACAGTGGCAATAGCCGGATAAATTCCCAGCATTTTAGGCTGAAAATGAACCCTCTAAGTCAGGGGTTTCCAAAAGTAGATCCTGCATCTACTAGCGATCCCGGGCCAATAGGTCGGATCTACTCAGCTTTGACATAGAAGTGTCAAGAAGGATCCCCATCCTTTACCTGAGTCGAAGTGCGTCAAAGAGTTGCATCTTGCACAGCAGAAAAAAATGTTGCCCTCGAAACTAACTTCAAACTTCAAAACTTCAAACTAAAATCTTCTCTCAGTTTCTTAGCGAAAAAAACCAGGGACTGAGAATGAATCCCGAGCGAGCCAAAAGTGAGCCTGTTAATGCGCTCTTTAGGAGATATACTCTGTGGGAGAACTGTAGCTTCAAAGAGGCGTCATCCAATCCCTCAATGTCGAGTTTTCCCTCCGCAAACAAATCGGGAAAAGATTCACGCAGGCGCGTAGGTCCCGGGAACGAAACCCGAGGAGAGCACGTTTGCACTGAGCGAACTCTGCCCCCACTCCGGTATGGATGGGATCAGCCAAGGATCGAAGGACTGGAAAGATTGGCCTTCTTGAATCTCTGTCGGTTTAAAACCTTTAGGAAGCCGAATAATAAGAGCTAAAACCCCAATACTGTTGTTCTCAAGAGATCGATCTCTTAGTGAGCGAGGGGCTATTCACTAGGAAATCAAGGGCACTAATGCTCATTTAACTTGATTAAAATCTTCGAAATCAGTATGAACTCGATGAAGTCAGCGATTACGACTTTTAATATGAATAGAATCTTCTAATATTAGTTAAGCTTGGAGATCACTGGGAAATCATCTGAAATCATTTTGTCATAACTGAATTCAAGAGTGAATTCAGTGGAAAACTGAATTCTCTGAGTTCGAAATCAGCGAAATCAGTTGAACTCTACGTACTGCTCGAAGAGGTGACTGTCAAAACAATAGCACGGACACTACGTATAGCGTTTGCATGCGCCGAGAGTGTGCGTATTGATCGCGTTGTTTACCGTGAAAGCCCGTTGAAGGCGGTTGAAGGGTGTGTTGTGTATTCAAATTTATTTGGCTTAGATTTGATTAAATTAATTAAAAATCAATATTTTCATGTACAAAATTATTGTGGAATCTAAATTTTAGGGCCTGGAGCACTTCTAAAACCGCCTTCAACATTCATTTTGATGTTTTTACGAATTTTTCTAAAATTGCTTGCATCCAGTTTCGTCCACATATTTCTTTTACTGTTAATAACAAGAGTCTGAAACAAGTTTTCAAAACTAACAGACTTTTGCATCATTTCGAAAATCATTTATTTGAGAATTTAGAAAGAAAGATGATTGTCATTTCTATAGTACAAATATAAACTTTCTAAATTCGTTTATAGATTATAATTATTTTTTTGAAGGGAAACAAATTTTCCAAAATGAATAAGGGTTAAAAAACATTATAAAACCAATTATTGCTTGTCAAGTTTATTAGTGAGCCAACTATTAGACAAATTGAAAAATAAATAAATTTGTTTAACAATTTGTTCTAATTTTTTTTCATTTTAGAAAAGTTTAATCTCGTCAGAACAAATAGTAATACTTATCAAAAGTAAAATAAGTTGATATTTTTACTGTACACACGTGGTTTACTTCTTATTATAAAGGAAGTATATCAATATAAAGAAACTGAATTGAAGGCCAGGATGCAAGAACCGACGAGCGCTCGAAAACGTGAAAAAGTATTGCCCAAGTACCTTGTGATATCCAAATTTTAAAGTTAAAAAAATTAAATTAAGAAAAGTATAGACTTGTAGAGAATATTAAAATGGAACTTTTTTCTATTTAAAGTTTTTCTTCCCAATGTATATTTTTAATAATAAAATTGAAAAAGTAGGAAATTTTTTTTCCCAAATTCAATTATTTTTAAAAACATAAATCGTCTTTACTCAGACAAATATAATTAAAACTGTTTGAAATTTGGTATACACATGCATTATACCCTAGCGACGCCTACAAGATGAAGAAAAATGTCAAAACTGCAAATTGTTTAATAATAATTAATTGCAAATGGAGTCCTGACGGTAAGAACGTTTTTTAAACTTCGGCGAAGAAAAGTATCGAGTGAACTTCAAAGTTGAAAAAACTTCCAGTGAGACATTTGTTCCTCACTACTGAAGGAAGATTTCTGGAAAATTTTAGAACAATTCATCAAAAATTGGCGGAAATATCCATTTTGTAAGAAAGTACGCGACGCCGTCTACGACTCTCGTTAACAGATTCAAACGCTTTACAACGTTAGTATTCTCGTCTGTACTCTCCTATAAACATAAATGACTCGTCTTTTCAATAATTAAACATTCAAAAACCTGCACTTTCCCCAATTAATATAAAATTGACTGCTCTACGTTTTTGGACATTCCGCTGTTTTCAGTGAATTAGAAAATAACTAAAAATATAAAAATTTGTGCTTCGCAAGTTGTTCCACCTTTTGCTTTGTTTTCTTCTTTTTTGTAATAAGGAATGTAAACAAACCGTCTAGTGTCTTTGTTTTGAAATTTTTAGTATGAAAAGGACTCAGTGTCTCAAACTGTTTCGGATAGTGCCGATCGCTCTCTGATTTTTTACATAAAATTGAACGCATATTTTTTGTTCTGTTACTGTAAAACAATATAATTAGACATTTCTAGTTATTTCTGAGTCTGTGAATTTCTAATACAGAAAATAATAATTTACACTGATAATTAGTCTCAATTACGTTATTTCAAATTGTGCTATGAAATTTCGATTTTTTACCAAAAAACTTTTGTATCTTTGTTTGTATTCGAATGTCGTGTGAAAAAGCGGAAAATTGAGAAAAACGGCGACTTTTTAACTCTAAGAGAAAATGGCTATAAACAATAATACATTCTTTAAGCAATTCATTTAAACATGTAATTATCAGCGTAAATTAATATTTTCTGTATCAGAAATTCACAGACTCAAAAATAACTAGAAATGCCTAATTATATTCTTTTACAGTAACAGAGCAAAAAATATACATTCCATTTTATGTAAAAAATCAGAGAGCGCTAGGCACATTCCGAAACAGTTTGAGACACTGAGTCCTTTTCATACTAAAAATTTCAAAACAAAGACACTAGACGGTTTGTTTACATTCCTTATTACAAAAAAGAAGAAAACAAAGCAAAGGGTGGAATAACTTGCGAAGCGCAAATTTGTCTATTTTTAGTTACATATTTTCTAATTCACTGAAAACAACGGAATGTCCAAAAATATAGAGCAGTCGATTTTCTATTAATTGGGGAAAATGCAGGTTTTTGAATGTTTAATTATTGAAAAGAAGAGTCTTTTATGTTTATAGGAGAGTACAGACGAGACTACTAACGTTGTGAAGCGTTTTGAATCTGCTAACGAGAGTCGTAGACGGCGTCGCGAACTTTCTTACAAAATGGATATTTCCGCCAATCTTTGATGAATTGTTCTGAAATTTTCCAGAAATCTTCCTTCAATAGTGAGGAACAAATTACTCACTGGAAGTTTTTTCAACTTTGAAGTTCACTCGACACCTTTCTTCGCCGAAGTTAAAAAAACGTGCTTACCGTCAGGACTCCATTTGCAATTAATTATTATTAAACAATTTGCAGTTTTGACATTTTTCTTCATCTTGTAGGCGTCGCTAGGGTATAATGCATGTGTATACCAAATTTCAAACAGTTTCAATCATATTTGGCTGAGTAAAGACGATTTATGTTTTAAAAAATAATTGAATTTGGGAAAAAAATTTTCCCACTTTTTCAATTTTATTATTAAAAATATACATCGGGAAGAAAAACTTTAGAGAGAAAAAATTTCCATTTTAATATTCTCTACAAGTCTATATTTTTCTTAATTTAATTTTTTGAACTTTAGAATTTGGATATCACAAGGCACTTGGACAATAGTTTTTCACGTTTTCGAGCGCTCGCCCGGTTCTTGCATCCTGGCCTTCAATTTTGAAATTTTTCGTGAAAAACATAACAAAGAATAATCAAGGTGTTAGTGAAGGTTATTAGGAACTCAAAATTGCGAATTCTCAGCAAATTCTACAAAAAACGATCAGATAATACTTATATTGCTATATCACTGTGTTATTTAAATATGAAAATCAATTGATCTGCTTAAATATTGCTAAATATGTATAACTATTAAAATATAATATTATATTAATCAAGGTATTAATTATATATTATATTTAAAGAAGTCTTATACATTGAATTAAATGTCCCCAGCATTGGATGAATTGAATCATAAACTTATAGGACAAAAGTGAATTCAGTGGATGAGAATTGAATTCAACCTCCGAGTAATGAATTCAGCGGATGATCACTGAACTCCTCTGAACTCAGCATGCGAGAAGTGAACTCAACCAGAGATGAGGTGGACTCCGCTGACGTAACGTGAACTCACTGCGGGTATAAACTTAATTCATCAAACCTAGCGTGAACTCAGTATTAATTTTATTTAGCAAGGAAATCATAGGAAATCGATGAAATCGTAGGATAGATTCTGCAATCGTACTGTCTGATTTCCGAGTGAATAGCCCCTCGTTAGTGAGTCAAAATCTGACTCTTTTGATGCATCTTTCGGAAAAGAAACTTTACTGGATGGCGCCACATGCAATATTTTTTCGAATCGTGATAAATAGTGACTAGTTCGAATTATTGTTGCTTAATGCATTTTTATTTATTTGTTTATAAATCATCATTGATCAACACTTCACGAATACCTACTTTGTTAATTAATTTGCAGCTGTGTACATAATTTTCATTTGTTAAAATATTTTCTTTTTTTAGGTACATAAGTCGCAAAATGAATGTTTAAATAATTGAACAATCATAGACATAATACATATTTCTTGGAGTATACAGATTGTCTAGAAAAAGCAGGAAAATTTAATATGGCCCAATTCTGAAAAGATTTTAATGTTTTCAGTTATATTGCTTTGTTTTCGGAGAATACTGTTAAATCTTCAAACAATATTTATTTTTTCATTGTTTGACAGATCCCAATATGTTTTCAGAACGCATTTTCTGCATTCCGGCGATAAGAACCGCATACAATCAATAAAATCCAATAAATTTTGTATTTTGTACAGGGACTCGATCGATAGTTTCGTTCCATTTCGTTACTGACAATTTAAAAAAAATAATTTGAATTCAATCATTAATGTAATTTCAGATATTATCTGATTTCCTCCAAGTCTAGAAAAAGCAGTTCAAAGTTTTGTGAAAAATGATCTGTTTCTATCAAGAACGAAATGAAACGAAAGTTTCGGTCGGGTTCCTGATTTTGTACGACAACAAATCGTATAAACAATGTCTCATTTGTAAGATATGTAGGTGTTCCCAGAAAAGAAAGTAGTGCCTAGAAATATTGTAATCTGTCGACAATTTTGTTATATAAAATGTTTCTCCTCATTTTACTGTAGGGCATCTATATATACTGAAAAATAGTGTGTATTATTTGAATAACTTTGAAATTCTTAAAACGAAGATTATTAATTATATTTACAAAAGTTTAAATTTCACACTTTTTGTTTAATTTTGGTATCCACTCTTGCTACACTCTACATATATCACATAAAAGGTATTGAAGAAATGAATAATCGATTGCAAGTATTTTCTTAATAAAACTGTTAATGGTCCTGCTTAGAGTAAATGCATCTGTTACATTTGTAAACATTTTATTACGAATACAGCTTAAAAAAGTGTGAACAAATAATTTTTTAACTCTCATCTCATTAATTTTTTTATTATCATACGACATCAAATAGATGTAAAATAAATGAGCTACTGACGGAAATATAAATAACATAATTTTTTAATCGATAATTAAGTCGATTCCATTTTCCATTTGTACAGTATGCTGTTTTTGCGTGTTTTAGATCATTTTACAAATTGTGAATAGAATGTAATTGTTGATGAAAATTCCAAATTTATATCGACGGAGCTTACAATTTTTTTGTTTATCACGTACTGCGAGAATAGGATAAAAAAATAAAGAACAAACATTTTTTCGCACTTAATATTAATATTTTTCGGAAATTTTGGAGAACATAAGCCATGTTTTTGAACGTATTTTTGCAATTTCTGACATATTCATACTGTCAGCATAATACTGCCCCGATCATGGAGCCACCCATGGTAAACCATCGGTAAAGAATTGAACTGTTTCGTTAAAAATTCAACCCTTTTGGTTGAAAAAGTTTGTCTTTTTGCAGGAAAAATTTGATTTCTTCCGTACACACTTATTTTTGGTTGAAAATTTCATATTTTGATTTTCAAAAGTCCACTGGAATTTTTTCTGGATGAAAATTGAACTATTCTTTTTAAATGTATTTTCTTTTTCAATAAAAATTCATCTGTTTAAAAAGAAATTTCATCTTTTTGGGGTAACAATATGCAACCATTGGGTAGAGAAAACATTTTGTTAAACAGTCATCCTTCTTGGGTAAAAATTCGTCTTTTTTATTTATAAATTCATCCGCATAAATAGAAATTTCTTAGTTTTAAATGAAAATGAAATTTTTCGGTTAAAAATTATTCTCCTTTGCTTGAGTATTCAACTATTTTATTTGAAATATTTGGTTAAATCACTTTGTGATACATTTTTCGTTGAAAATCCATCTCTTTGATTGACAGTTTAACTATTTCGTTGAAAATTAATATTTTCAAATTGAAAATTCAACTACTGGGGTAAAATTTAAACTACATTGTTAAAATTTTTTCATTGCCGGCTTATGTCTCTGGTTAAGAATTAAACTGTTGAGTGGAAAAGTCTTTTTTCATTGATCTTTTTTAGTTGAAAATTATCCTTTTTTGGTAACCAAAGAAGTACTTTTCTTGGTTTAACATTTCATATTTGTTAGGTAAAAATGCATCAGTTTCGTGGAAAAGTAATTTTTTGCTGGAGTCATATTTTTTGTTTGTAAATTCCATTTTTGTAGCGAAAATTCGTCTTTTGGCTTGAAGGTTCAACAATTTGAGTAAAATTTTTTTCCTCTCGTAAGAAATCTTTATTTCTTGAAAATTCGTCTTTTTGGTTTTAAAAAACTTTTTTAAAATGAATTTCATGTTTTTTTAATGAAATGTAAACTATGACACTTTTTGTTGGGAATTTAGATTTTGAGGTTGAAAATTCAACGATTATGTTAGAAATTTAAGTATTTAGTTAAAAAGCCATCTTTTATAGTAGAAAAGACATTTTTTTGTTTAAAATAAATTGACAAATTTTAAAAATTTTAATTTGAATCTGAAATACTGGTTCATAAAAGATTCTAGGTTAAAAGAATTCACAAATTAAAATGCTGCTATTTGAATATTAATGATGAAGGACAATGAAAAATTAGACATTAGTAAAACATTTTTGCAAACGAAAAATTACGTACGGAAGGGGGGGGGGGGGGTCACAAAAATAAACTAAAATCCATTACGTAATTCAAGTACTGTACGGCCCCTTACGTAGGTCTTAAAAAGGAAATAGTTTAGAAATATATCCTATCTTTTTGTCTTGAACCACAAATTTCGACGATATTTTGTATTATAACTCGTGATCTTGAATAAAACTGCACAATTCTTTTCAGAAATAATAGAACAAGATTTTATGAAGTTAATTCCTGTAATTTATTTATTTGTAGAATTATGTGTCTTAATAATTCACGCTTACGACTGGTATCCGTCATTATGGGTCAATATTTAAGATTTACTCAATTTCATTGCCATTTCTGAATGTTACTCACTTTTACATTGTTCAATATTTCTATCAATATGAAGAAATTTATATCCAATTGCAATTGTAATTAAATATTAATTATTCATGAATTTACCAATTTATTAATATATTCCGTAATTATAAATACATTGCTGGATTATTGTGTTATTAATAACTAAAAATTGCTAAATTACCATAAAGTAGCTTTTATTCAGATTTTAAAATTAGAAACTCACACTTGAGAGCATTATATTGCATGGACTGAGAGTAAAACTCCAGAGAGCTGAAACTAGGTTTTAAACCTAACTCGTTCGGGTCACAGTCCACTCCCTTCGGGATCGTTTGAAAGCATCTTCGGTTGAGTTCTCATCAGGAGTAAAACCTTCCGACAGTCTGTAGGTTTAGATCTTTCAAAGATTCGATCCCGGGTACTGTTTTGTCATCAGTACACAAAGTAAAGGATCGATCCTCTGTACCTGTTCTTCTCGGCAGTCAAACGCTGACCGGCTGCTGTCACAACCCAGCCGTTCCTGAGTGCTTCAGAAGGAGGGATCGTCAACTCGGGATGGGACCACTTTCTCCCTGCAGTAAATATTTTCTGATCTCGAGAAGAGTTAAACCTAACGATCCTTTTTTCGTCAGCTCAGGGTTTAAGACCCAAAGTGATCCAAACGTTTTACTCTCAGTCCCTGAAAAAAACTGGTAGATCATAAAAAATGGCCAGTCGATCCTGGGTCAGGCTGCACCTGTGGACTGTGGGGACCCCTGCTCTAAGTTAAAAAACGAGTTACCGTGGCATTTTTGAAGTTGGAACTTTGAAAACCGGTTTTTCGAGAAAAACGCACCGGCACTTGGCGAGTGGATCTGGATATGAGTATAGTCCTAATTAATTCACTATAGGTCCTAGTATCACCCCCCCACTCAAACCCAAAAATAATCATTTTGACATCAACTTAGAAAAACGCGAATATCTCCAAAACTAGGACCGACCATAAGGGCCCTTTTTATGTGGACGCCCACAAATATTACTCGGAAACAAAATTTCCAAATTTTGTCAGATAAAAAGTAAAAAAAAGGTTCGATTCCATTTTTCGTGAAATTCTCACCTTTTACTTTGTTTTAAACCAGTATATGAATATTCAGTATGGCTTGGATTTAATGGACAGAAGTATGTTGAAACAAATTGTTTACGTGTAATGATAATTATTATAGACATTATAGACGGTATTAAAATTACGTCGAGAATTAAAAAAGTGATAAAAAATTCGTTTAGAAGTAACTGCAAATTTAGAACGCTATGCCTTTATATTATTTTAGACAGCAAAGCATTCTTCAAAGAAAAAATAATATTTTCACAAACATTGCTTATATTATGCGAAAATTAGTAACAATTTCATCATAGAGCATTTATCGTTATAAAGATATATAGTAAAAAAAGTTTAGACAGGTTATAACATAGTACATTTATTGGTGATGAAAATTTTGGCAGGCAAAAAGTTAAATTTTAATTAGTTAGAAATTGGAACATAATGTTGAAAGTCGTAACCTCAAAAAGATAATATTTTGTCTCATCTAGAAGTAGAAACAGAAAGTTTAAGATATAAATACGGTCTATGAAGAAAGTAGCTCGTTTGGAATTTCACACTAACAAGACATAAATCTTAGATCAAATATATAGTAGTATATTGTGTACTTAGGAGGCAAACTCAGTTTTTTTACTCGAGTGTGAGTTTTGCAAACACGCGAGAGTAAAAAGAAGTTTGCCTCCTTGGTGCGCACGATATTTTATGTAACAAAGGTATGATTTACAAATTCACAAATCCCTGCTCGAAATTTTGTAATAAAATCATGAATAATAATAAATAACAATAAGAGAATAATAAAATATTCATATAAATATTTTATTATTAAGTCTACTCCGGACCTGCATGGTACTCCAGTACCATTCTTATAATTTAAAAATAATGTTTTCAAAACTATAGTTTTGAACTTTTATTTATAAAAACTACTCTTTTATTATGAATAAATAAATTTTTAACCATCTGTCAAGATCAATCCAGGTAAAGAGTTTCCTATTATACTTATAAATTCTTATTGGTGTAGCGCGCGCTACATTCAAATTCGTAAACGCACTTAGTAATATATCCTTATCACAAAAGATAATAATTCTAATAATATACAAATCTTCTTTATACTTATGTATGTATTACATAATACAATATTATGATATAATAATTACTCATTATTATATAATAATAGAAGTTCAGATTCCATTTAATTAATACTTTTGAGCTTTCATGTGCCCATATGAAAGTTCTCAAAAAGGGTCTTGTAGCCTATTAATAGTTTCATTAAGTATTATTAAAATATTGAAAAAACTATTTTCTAAATTGAAACAAAATTTTTAAAGAAACAGTTATTTCTGATACAAGTGCGCATTACACGCTATTTTTTGCAACACCCGCCCGAAAAAGTTGTTAGGAGGTGGTAACGAAAAATACTAATTTTATATTGCATAGAGTGGAGTAAAGAAATTTTTTTGGAAAAAAAATAAAAAAAAAATGTTTGAAACAAAATTTGAAAAAAAATTTTGTTGAAGAAAAATGTTCTGAAAAAAAAAATTTTGTGCAAAAAAATGTTCGAAAAAAAATTTTGTGGAAATAAATTTTTGAAAAAAAAATTTTGTGAAAAAAATTTGTTGAAACACAAATTTTGAAAAAAAAAATGTGAAAAAAAA